>JACEFZ010024623.1:42500-251366 GCA_014155875.1 Cepaea nemoralis | reverse complement strand
TAACAAGTTGCGACGCACTTCCCTTGGAAGACAGAAGAAGAAAAAGAAGAAGAAAGAAGAAAAGAAGAAAAAAGAAGAAGAAGAAGAAGAAGAAGAAAAGAAGAATAAGAAGAAGAGAAGAAGAAGAAGAAGAAGCAAGAAGAGCAGAAGAAGAAGAAGCGGAGGAGGAAGAAGAAGACGAAGAAGAAGAAGAAGAAGAAGAAGAAGAAGAAGAAGAAGAAGAAGAAGAAGAAGAAGAAGAAGAAGAAGAAGAAGAAGAAGAAGAAGAAGAAGAAGAAGAAGAGAAGGTAGAATGGATGAGAGCGTTCTTTCTTAAACATACTGTGTACTAATGCCGAGGTAGCGGGTTCAACTCCTACACTAGGCAGTTGGATTGAAATGCTGACTTCTCGTCCTTGACTTTTTTTCCCCCGCGTTTCCATCCTGTTTCAGGATATTGCGGTCAACACCAGCATCTTTCAGCTGTATGTTGATTACTAGGCTAGATTACGCTTATCAGCACGCCACGACTTTCTGAGCGACCGGCTCTATACTCTCATAAGTCACTGGCGCGACTCGAACCACTTCTAATTCTCGTGCGCTCACGTCAACCACGAGAGTATTCGGGGTTAACGGAGAAAGCTGATAACTCCTCGGCCAGGGAGCCGGCCTCGTCCTTGACTTGGAGGAATAAATTATCAGGACCTATTACGTCGGAGTGGGTTCGCCTGAGGATGAGGGATACTGGTAATAGGGAAAGCTAATCCACACGCATAATTAATTCTAGTGCTACTAGAAGTAGTATTATGGACTACGCTTGCTTCAAAGCGAGCGAGTGCAAGAAAATAACAAGAAGAAGAAAAAGTAGAATAAGAATTAACCTTTATCTTCAACTTTGTTTTCGGCATGAACTGCACTGTCTACTGCAGTTCCTACAGACTTCCGTAGTTTGACATCAAAGGTTGTGCCCTTCAAGCACAGAACAAATCCTTGTGAGTGTACTTGGTGCAATGATATATTGTATGTGCTGCAATATGAGGATCTTACCCATACGGATACATCGTTGCAGAGCCAAGTGTCAGCTTCGTATACGCGTGGCTCCTGGGTCTACTGTTTAAGTATATTTTTTTTAGCATATCCTTTACAGGACTTAGCTGTCAACACCAGCATCTTTCAGCTGTATGTTGATCTCTTGGCAAGATTACGCTCAGTAGTTTGCCATTGCTTTCTGCGTGGCCGGCTCACATACCCCGTAAGTTACCGATGCGATTCGAACCACTGCTGATTTGAACCGTCATCACGTTATCGACGAGAGTATACGAGATTACGAAGAAAAGTCATAACCTCTAAGCCACGAAGCCGGCAACTGTTTAAGTTTACAGATATAAAATTGTAGAGTCAATCAGATAATAGTCATCATATGGTTGAACGAGGACTTTCTGAGTGTTGTACTGGGTTTTTCGTAATAAGTAATTTATTGTTTCTACTCGCCACTCCGTAGCAAAGTGGTCAAGCCGTCTGACTCAGGCTCCGAAGGTTGTGGGTTCGATTCCGGGCAGCGACATTCAGTTCATGAGTGTATTATTTCGGAGACCCCTGAGGGTCGTCGCTGGAGCTACGGAGTTAGTGCTTTGTGCGACGCTTTCGGCAGTTCGCTGCGAAAAGAGACTGAACCATAAAGGATAAAACCCGTTGCAATGAAGTCGACCATGTCGACTTTTAAGCGAATTTTCACAATAAGTAACTAGAATATCGAGTTTGGTATTCAGCGCCTTCGTTGGTCTGTTTATCAGCCTTTTTATTTCTTGATATACCGCAATGAGATGGGATCCACTGCAGTATAGTTCTACGTCGTTTTAACATTTGGGATTTAGATCTTGAGTGCTTACAGAACAAACATTACATAAGTAAGAATTATTACTGGATGTATGCTGATTGTACGATAGATAGACAGAAAGACAGACAGACAAGCAGAGATACAGATAGGTAGGTAGATGGATGGATGGATGGATGGATGGATGGGTGGGTGGATGGGTGGGTGGGTGGATGGATAGATGGATGGGTGGATGGATGGATGGATGGTTGGATGGACGGACAGACGGATGGATGGATGGATGGATGATGGATGATGGATGGATGGATGGGTGGATGGATGGACGGACGGGCGGATGAATGAGTGGATGAATAGGTGGACGGACGGAGAACAGTCGGAAAAACAAAAAGACAAATAGGCAGACATATAGCTTCACAATAATGCAACAAAACAAGGTAAACTAGTTTAACTCACATAGAGTTGCAAACCCATTTCATTCACAAATGATCCCATAATATCGTCAGTATATTGGTTCTGCCAGTTCACATTAAACAGTTGCGAGACTGCATTTCTCAAGTAAACTTCATCTACGCCAATCTTTCAACTACTGAATCATCAGATTCAACAGCCGTAAATGACATGGGTGCTGAAATAGAGGAAGCTGCATGTCTTATCTCGCAACCAGTGATTCAATTACCCAACCCAGAACATATGTAAATTTAAGTTCTAGCGTGTAGAAACAGCATTAAGTCATTAAGCGCCAAGTTCTTCCCTGCTCATTTTAGTTTGAAATGCTCGAGTGGAAACTGGGGTTTCAGTTTATTCTGTCATTATAGAACTGAATCTCATTTTATTCTGGGACATTTTGACGGACACTCTCTAAACCAAGTGGAAACAGAAAACTCAAGGAGAGCAAACGACTCAATGGCAGCAGGTAATTCTATGACAGCGGGATATCCTATGACAGAAAGAAAATCTAGGACAGCAGGAAACTATGAATATAGGAAGCTATGACAACAGGTAACTAAATGACAGCAGGAAACTATGTCAACAGAAAACTAAATGACAGAATGATACTCTATGACAGCAGGAAACTCTATGACTGCAGGACATGACACTCTGCCGCCATGACAGCAGGAAACTTCTTCTTCCTCTGCGTTCACCCAGAGTGTTTTTTCCCCAGATGTAATTGCTGTGTATTGTTATGCACCCTTGGGCATAGACCCTTAGGCCAACACATCCGACTTTTGCGTGCGTTTTAGACCAGGTTAGCATTCCTGGGGGAACTTTCACTTTTGTATTGCCGTCAGCTGGTCAAGTTAGAACGGTCGAATACTTCACGACCAACCCTCAATGGAAGGCAGGGATAGTCCATGTGCATTATCCTACATCCAAGGGAAGCTTCCATAAATGCAGAGCCGACAGCGTAGCGCTCTGGTGCTGGGCTCACCGAGGAAATCTTCACGTCCTGCTCATGGCTGCTTCAATTCTTCACTTCGATATATTATGCATTTCGTTTGCTACAGGCAGCTCCCCGCACAAATCTGGCCGGTCTCCAGACAGTATCCACTCGGCGAGCTTTCGATTCGGACATGTGCTATTTGTTGTGCCCGGAAGACATATAGCCATAACTGTTCTGGGCACGACGGACATTCGGAAAACTAGCTAGTCAGAGCTGTTCCGGACACAAGGACATTCGGAAAACTAGATATTCAGAGCTGTTTCGGGCACGTGAGACATTTCACGCGGACGTGTTTGCGTTGTGCCAGTTTTAATTTGCCACCCGTAGGCCTGCACATCCGACTTCGGCGGGCGTTTTTGATCAGGTTAACCGTCCTGAAGGTTTCGAGAGACTTTTTTGTGTGGTGTCGCTCACATCTCAGCTGGTCAAGGTAGAACGGTCAAAGACATCACGGTCAACCCTCAAGGGAAGGCAGGAGTAGACCATGGGCATTCTCCGCTATCCAAGGAGGCTTCCATAATTGCAGAGCCGGCACATAGTGCTCTGAGACTAGGCTCACCCGAGGAATCGCCACATCCTGCTCATGGCTGCTTTAATTCCTCACTTCCATGTATTGGAAATTTCGTCCTGCCACTGGTCGCTCGCCACATAAACCAGGGACGGACAGTCTGCGAACGACATCCACTCATCACGATTTCGCTTCGGACTTCCACGCGATGGATTCGCTAGCTAAGCGTTCCATTTCGTGTTTTTGAGACGTTTTTCCACCTTTGACTACTCTCACTCTATGAGTGTAGATACAGACTTTCATCGTGTCCACTTCGTGCGACTGGACCGCTTTGCCAGCTTAAGTACCGCTCACGAGGAAGGCTACATGTTCTACCGGCTCAGCACCGAACTCAGCTTCCTATATTCATAGCCCAGCGGTCGATTTAGAGCAGCGGACAACACGTTTGCTGTCCAGCCCAGTGGTCATGTATTCGAACCCACTTCGAAGCGGGGATTTCTTTTCATTGACCAGGGCATCCAGCTCAACCCAGTCTGAAAGGATACCATGAAATTTACTGTTAAATAAAGTCGGACAGTGTGATAGTGACCACATCACCCATTGGATGCCGATTGGTCTATAAATATAGACATAACATCATTTACACAATATGTCTCATGACACACAAAACAGGGTCACTTATATTTCTTTCACATTATCCTATTCATGAGAAGACATTCTGCTGGTTTACGTATGCTTTTCGTAACCATCTGATTGTTTTGAGACCTCTTGGTTTGAGAGCAGCTTTCACTTATCAGGACAAATGAGTGCCTTCTATACGTATTCCGGTGTGTACTCGATGACTTGAGCTGCGTTTCCAAGTCTTGTTTGCTGCTTTTTTGCTGCTTTTTTGGCCCGTGCCCCCCCCCCTTCACTATATTTTCAGAACGCCATTCCCCCCTCCCCCCCCCCTTCGCATATCCTTCCTAAAAATTTGGCCTGTGTCCCCCTTCACCATATTTTTAGAACGTCATTCCCCCCTTTCGTATTTCCTTCCTAAAAATCCCGCCCCGCCCCTATACAGTATAAGTAATAATGGAAGCTAAATTTAATAGCACATACTAAAACAAGTCTAGATGTCCACATAAAACATGATTTGTGGGTCTACTTACTTTATAAATTGAATTTTAGAACGGTGAGACGTACAGAACCGTACAGTATGAAGGGGAAAACAATATCAAGTAATCGGTTCTTGTATTAACGCAATCTTGAAATAATCTTAATTCCCCCCCCCCCCGGAAACCCTAAAATTCCCCCCTGGGGGGGGGGGGGGAATTCCCCACCGGTTGAGAACCACTGTACTAGACAGTGCATTGGGGAATACCCATTCATCGAGCTGAGACCATGATGGTATTAATTATACTTTCTAGTTCCACAGACTTGTAAAAGTGCAACCGGTACTTTGTTTACTATTTTTCTTTAGGTTAACATTCAATATTATACTGTAGTCATTTTAAATGTTCTACAGAATACTTATTTCCATAAATGTAAATGACTGTTTGCATCTTTAATTCTTGGGGAATGGGTGGGGTGAGTAATTAACATTGTCTAAGGAGAAAACTAATTGATACTAGAGTAGGTAATAATTTGAGTTGAATTGATTTGAGTCAAAAACGGACGCCGGTCTCCCTGGTGTAGGAGTTAACGTCGTTCTCCGTAATCCCATATATTCTTGTGAATAACGTATTCTGCGGGAGAATCGGTAACGGTTCTCGCAGTGTTGGTAACTTACGGGGTATGTGAGCCGGTCGCTCAGAAAGCAATAGCAAACTACTGAGCGTAATCTTTCCTAGTACATCAACAGCAGCTGAACAATGTTGATGTTGACTGAAACATCCTGTAAGGGATATGGATTTTAAAAAAAGAACGGACATCACAGCACTCAGATAATTCCCATACCTGCTTCGTCCTCATCAACAAGCGAAGCGTCCACATACAAACAGTACCAATTATCGATTATTTGTGTAGAAACCACAGAAACCGCAAACAAGATTTCTTGCTTGGCATATTTCGCTGCATCTCATCGGGTGCATACTGCAGAAGTATATAACATAAGGAGTGAATTAACGAATCATACTTTTGATTTATTTGGTTGTTTCGGGATTTGAGATTTAAATATTGAGCACAACCCACAACTGGCTACGCTGATCGTATTCTGGTATGAACCTAAGGCCTTGTCCACGTCAATGTGGAAGCACTAGACTCGAGTTTCGCTCTCGTTTGAGCTCGTCAGTAGTGCATATCCTTGACTGGACTCGGGATCCAGTGAAGGATGTGCACTACTGACGAGCTCATTTGGCTCATACTTTGGCTGAAATATTAAATACATAGTCACTTGTATTGTTTGAATGTGGAGTATGCATCTGACGAGATGCAGCGAAATATGTCAGGCAAGAGATCTTGTTTGTTGTGGCTTCTAGTTTTTTTTTTTTTTGGCATATCCCTTACAGGACGTTGCAGTCAACAGCAGCATTTTTCAGCTGCTGTCGATGTACTAGGCAAGATCACGCTCAGTAGTCTGCCATTGCTTTCAGAGCGACCGGCTCACATACCACGTAAGTTACCAACGCGGCGAGAACCGCTACCGATTCTCGCACAGTTTACGTTACTCACGAGAATATACGGGATTACGGAGAAGGACGTTAACACCTAGGCCAGGGAGACGGGCGTGGCTTCTATATTTAAATTTCTTAAGGGAATACATTGTTTTGAATGATTTATGTGTTCATTTGCTGGCAATTTTATTACATGGTTTTTGTGTATGTGTTCATTGTCTGGCATGTTATTAAATGGTTTTGGCGTATGTGTTTTTGCTGACAGTGTTATTCTGTATATACTTTAGGTTTCGTGGAATAAACAGGGAGGTGATCATTTTCTGAGTATAGGAACAGAGATATGGGTGCAAGACTCCAATCTGGACATCGCCCACTACTCATGGCCTGCAGGGGTCAGCGACTGGAACCTGGTATTTAAGGAGGTCAGGATGGAAGACGGCGGGCTTTATGAATGCCAAGTTATCTCCACAGAGAAAATGATCTGGCGGGTTCGGTTGAATGTCATAGGTGAGGTCTCCGTCGTATCAGTGTCGTTGTGTATGTGCTCAGTCGATGGTGAATTAACTTCTGACAGTGACAAGGGTTGGCAAATACTCCTTCTGACAGTCGCTTCTCTGCAGTGTTGTAATTACATGGCAACGGTCTTCTTCACATGGCAATATTGAATGAGAGTTAGCTGAGCCCATTGTGTTTACTTTTGAAATATGTCTCCTACATGGCTGTCTGTCTGGCTGCGTATCTGTCTGTTTGCCTGTGTGTTTGCCTCTCGTCTGAATACCTCTCTTCCTGTATGTCCGTACGTCTGTTCATCTGTCTATCGATATATGTCTCTTATTTTTTCTCTATGTCTGTATGTAATTCTGATAATTTGTGTCTGTATGTCTAGCTATGTGTACGTCACCTATCGGTATGTCTGTTTTTCTGTATTTCTGCTTGTCCGTCGGCTGTGTGATAATATTGGCGTTTTATTTAACATTGCTAGTGCTTGCTTGCTTGCTTGTGTTCGTTGGCTTGAGCTCCGACGCGAAGTCCTGTATGTCGGATGAAGGCATCCTGTTGTCCACCATCAGGTTGATGTCATACAGGACCTGAGGTTTGCGTGAGTATCCGTTGTCCCATGTCTGGCTTATTGGTGTGCAGACTGGTGGTTCCTCGCCGTACAGGCAGACACTCTCCGACTTCGGAGGAATCGGTGATCCTATTGACTTTAGCCAGGACCCCGAAGGGACCTGTTGCCCAGGACGCTCGACGAGGACGCGTCAATAGTTCTTGGCCAGTATATAACCCGGCCCTGGTGCCTTGGAAACACCTCTGCGTCCCAACATTGCTAGTGTCAATTCTCTCCCGTATTTTAGACGCTGAGTCATACACGTCTCAACTATTGTTTATAAAGTGGGTTTTCCTTCAATATATTAGCACTATTTCGTAAACTAACGTTTTTATTTCTTTCATCAGAAGTCGGAACGGGCCTAAATGTATGTATGTTCCAGATCTCTCTCTCTCTCTCTCTCTCTCTCTCTCTCTCTCTCTCTCTCTCTCTCTCTCTCTCTCTTCTCTCTCTCTTTCTCTCATTCTATTTATCTTGCTCCAGCTCTCTCTCTTCCTCACTCTCTTTCTCTTGTCTTCTCTCTGTCCTCTCTCTTTCAGTCTCCCCCTCTCTTTCTGTCTCCCTTCTCTTGTTAACTCTCTCTGTCGATCCTCTCTTTCATTTTCTCCCGCCTCCATTTCTCCCTCCCGCCTCCATCTCTCCCTCCCGCCTCCATCTCTCCCTCTGCCTCTCTCTCTCTCTCTCTCTCTCTCTCTCTCTCTCTCTGTTTATCTCCCCGTATCTCTCTCGATCAGTCATTTTGGTTGCCTGTTTATCCACATACAAACATCCTGACTGATTCCATAGGCTGCACTAGTCGACGGGAAATGTGCATCTGAAGGCATATCAAACATTTACCAACTATTGGATGAGGATATTTCGATGTACAATATCTAAATTTTCGAATTGTTCTGCCGTTTAGCGTGTTATCCGATGTATGAGAATTCATCAAGTCCGTCCTTTACAGAAGGATCTCCTGTTCATGGTCTGCTGAACAGATCATAGATCCCCTACCAGTTCCACTACTGAATGCATTTTCATCCCCACAATGTGTTCAACACTCTGTGTATATTTACGTGTCTGTCGTCCGCTGCCTCTTCTTCATGAATCAAGTCTTCCATTACTGTTTTCTCCAAACCTCTGTGACATGTTATATATGGCAAATGTACTCAGTTTCCGAAACATAATGCCTTTCTATGGCCATATTTCTTCCATGCTCAGATCTTGTGGGTTGCCAGTATTTTCTTCTCCTTTGTCCATGGTATCCAAAGAATATTTCTGTAGCATTTAAACTCAAAAGTTCTATGATAGTGAGTCAGTTTCGATTAGTTTCTTGTCCTGTTTTCATACCTATAGCTTTGAGTTTGCTGTTATTAATTATGTACTTATTTCATCTAGTGTCCTGTATGAATTAATCAACATCTATCCGTTTATTACTTTAGTTATATATTATTGTCTTTGGATTAAGCTTCTATTTTAGTGTGTATTTGATCAAAAATTATTTCATATGGTCTGCTAAATGAATTAATCGATGTCTATTGGTTTATGTGTTGTTGTTTTTGTTATTTTGTACTCAGAAAATACGTTTAGTACTTATTCTACACCTGATAATTTTACTTCCTACAGTTATTAAATTACTCTACTCTCTCCGTGTAGTTTCAGAAAATTCTTGGCACCCATTTTAGACTGGGGTGAGCTCGGAGCCAAAGGTTTTGTATTTTTAAATGAGCGCTTAGAGTGGTATTCGAGTACATGACCATTAGTCCACAGGCACGTGTGCTGCCACAGAAAAATAGAACAACAAAGAAACAACTACATAACACAAGCATGCAGGGATATAAGAATGTAGACTTACAAAGAGCAGAAGAGAACTATTGAGACTATAGGGATGTTGTTCTCTACAAATACCGAAGAGTTTGCTAAATATCAATATGACCTCATAATTCGTTGAGGTGAAAATCCCAATTCAACCTCTTCAAGGTACTAGTTAGGAAACACACCCCAGCATATCAAATGCAGCTATGGGTACCGAGTATTCACCTGGATGAGCTGATACCATTGAAGTGCTCTTTGCTGTCAGAAAGGGTCTACTATATAGTAGGGTACTAACGAGTTCCTAAAGGGCGAGGATGTTGTCCACAGCTTTCCACGGGGATGTGGAAAGCAAGGAGAAACTATCATTGCTCCACTTTGTTTGGGTCACTAACCGATCTTGTTCAGCAAATGTATATTCTGAACTTCACAGTATATCAGATGTGTTCATGTGTATCACATTACGCATCCGAAGAAACTCTACTTGGAAGTCAATAGGGAATCTCAAAGATCTGATGGTGAGTACCCAAGACCCGGCAGATAATTTTACGTAAATTGGGAACAGAGACCGATACTAGCGCGAGTCAGAGTATAGAAAAGGCGCAATATGCCTGACTGTACTACTATAAAAAAAAAAGTCTGCCAGACTATTGTCAGACCATTGAAGAAATTCAGGATAAGAACGTACAATGTCAGAGGTCTATATATAAAAAAACAATCTCATCGTATTTAGTAGGGCATTAGTAATGAACACATCTGATATACTGTAAAGTTCAGAATATACATTTGCTGAACAAGGTCGGTTAGTGACCCAAACAAAGAGGAGCATTCATATGCTCGGGGAAATAAAAAGGTGGACAGGGCGAAATTGGTTGCCTCATGATAAAGAGAGTTTCTTCGACAGTTCTTGGATGCAGTCGAGTCAATTACCGACCTCTCACTTTTAGAATAAAATTAAAGAAAACGAATTTCACAATTACAAGAGGGCTTGATGTTTTGTTTTGTTTTTGTTTTGGTGAATTATTCTGAAAAAAAGTGAAGAACAACTGCATCATTTTTCAATGTCGTCATCACTGCGTTCAATGCAAGTCCTCCAGCACTGATACAGTGCTTGGATTTCTGTAGAAAAAATTATCTTGATCGTCTGTGTAACCACTCATGCACCACCTGCTATACCTCTTCATCGGATTGAAACAGTATGTCCTCCCAATGACTCTTTGAGTTGTCTAAACAGGTGAAAATCGCCTGGGGCTAGGTCTGGGAAGTATGGGGGATATGGTACACACTGAAAGTGGAGATCACGGATTAAAATTACACGGATAACATAATGCTACTCTTCTTTGGTGAATGTCAAAAGTGGGGCGCCCAGTGTAAACTGGCCTTATGACGTCACCGTGTTCATCTGCACCGTAATGTCATGTGCTAAACACTATTAACATCCTAAACAACAATGTTAACAGGTTGTAAGACAATGGCATGGTTATTGTAATTTCTATCACACTTTTAACGTTTTAAATTAAAGCCCCCTCGTATGTGCGCCCAGGTACCAACAGCTTCATTGGAGAATGCAATTCGGGGTTTCTAGAACAACATACAAGAAATATTGTAAAAGTAAAATAACAAGACATCGTAATAAACATGGATAATTTTAATGCGAAAATAATTAGATTTGAAAGAATGGGATAAGAAGAATAGGTACGACAAATGATTGGTATAGTACATATATATGAGAGATAAGAGAAATATATCTAATTGTGTCTACAAACTAATCTTTCAACCACAACTACACTACTTATTCTGGGTAAAGATAGCTCTGAATTTTGACCTCTCCGGATGATAATTGTAGGAACCAAACTCATTTCATCTTAACACAAATAGGGAAGACATTTACAACATCCGCAAAGACACTGCCGAAAGCAGACTGCGAAACAGGTCATGAACTACTTGTGACAGATTGTACAATACAACAGAAAAAATTGAGTAAAGGCAGGAGCGCGATAAGTACGATTCAATTAAAGCGATATACCACCTGAATACAACATTGGCATTTTTAAAATGTGAGATGTTGGAGGCAGTGCAAGAAGACATGACTCCAGTTGAGATAGCCACACAAATGAGAGACATGTTCATCTCACCAGCACAATAAATTATACCAGAAAGATACAACATGCAGTGTTGGAAAATATGCAGGCTAATATAATAAAGAAGAAAACTAAATAAAAAAAAGTGATACAAACAAATAATTTCAAATAAAAAAGCTGCGCGAGAAAAATAAGAAGTGCAAACGGAGACAAGAAAAAACTTATAATGAATACTTGTAATATAATAGAGTATCTTCAGTTGCAAGAGAAAAGGCTCTTTGTTCAAGGAAATTAGAACATTAACAGGCGCTTTCGGGCCATCACTACATGTAATACGTCATAGAAATAGCAACTTTAACAATTTAACAGAAAACAAAGAAATATTAGAAAGATGGGAAAATGTTCGAAAATATTACCCAAAACAAAATCCCCAGATAATTTACAGTAAATAGAAGTAGAAGAATCAGAACTGTTGTTAGAGGACGTTTAGTTTAGTCTTGTTAGTTTAGTCGATGGATCAACCCATAAGTGCTCCGTTCTCTTCCTAACTCAAACCTGAATCTGGAGAAACTCAGCTCAGTGCACGAACTCCGTAGCTCCGGCGAGGATCCTGAAATACTTTAGGTAGATTTTTAACTCGAAATTTTGCCTGGGCAGCGCCGTTAGGCTACTCTTTTTCGATTTCCAACTGCCAAGGGAATTTTTACGTGCGCAACAATACACACGGGCGTCCGATCTCACTACCCAGAGACCAGGGGAAATTTTATTACTAGAAATCCACGTGAAAAAAAACATATCGGTCCTCACCGGGGCTTGAACACGGGACCTCCAGCACTCGAGGCGGACAACATACCTCGAGACCACGCAAGAGGTAGAGGACGTAAGATCAGCAATTAGGAGTCTGAAAGTTACCAGGCTAATACGATATATCAAGCGAACTAAACAAGACAGGAGAATAAGCTAGCCTAGTATCTAGTATATACTAGTGCCAATCTGGAATAACGCTGTTTGGTCTAGAACAGGGATCACCAAATATTTTTCACTGCGGGCCGGATAACTGACAAAATTACGAGCGCGGGCTGCATACTCATTCTTTACAACAATTGCGCCGTCCTCCGTGGCGAAGGTATTTCGGGCGCTTTTTGTAATCCCTTATACCCGTGTTCGAAACACAGCTGCGCGCGATTTGGCAGCATACAGCGTTGCGCTGGTTTGTTTTACGCTATGGTATTGTGTCCAGGTATTTAAGAAAGCTATGTCAAACTACTGAACGTAAACTTGCCAAGACATCAACAACAGCAATAAATGCTGGTGTTGACTGCAAACGTCCTGTAAGGGATATGCAACTAACTTTAACAATACTTGCAAGCCAGAACAAAAGCTCTGGGGAAAAAAGACGAAAAACTAAGTTAATCATGGGTGAGTGGCGTGTAATCCACACAAAAACAAAGACAGCCAACATATTTATTTACTTAAAAATGTTATCAAAGAAGGCGATTAGCAAAAAGATAGTTACATCAGACCTGGTATGCACATATCCGAATCTCACAAAATAAGCAGCAAAAACTGTTAGTGAGATTTGTGAAACTGATATTTAGCTTTCAAGATATCACCAATGTTTGGTTTGGAATTGCTGCATCCAATCAAGAGAAATGCTTTCAAATGTTCATCAGTCAATCTCGTTCGATGTGTTGACTTCACATACTTCATTTTTGAAAATGTTTGCTCACAGACATAAGTTGTTCTAAATACTGATGCCATATCAGCGGCACATTTCTTCAGTTTCAGAAACTCAGCATCAGGTAAGCATCGGTAAAATTCAACAAGTTTTTCTTCCTTGTGCTTCTCTTTCAACACGTCATTTGCTTGCAAATCAAATAGCTCCAACTGTAGTTCTACTGGCACATCATCAAGAATACAATCAAACGGTTTCTGGAACAGAAGCATGTCAGTCTAAATTCTGTCAAGATCTAACAATCTCTCCACACAAAAATGATTCTTTAAGTCACGAATAATTTTTTTCGGAAAATCGAGGTTGACATTTTCGGATATTGTAGCGCAAAACTCTTTGAAACAGTGAAAATGAGAACAGTTTTCTCCATTTAGTTGTGCTTTAAACAACGACATCTTTTCCGAAATCCTTTGATGCTTCTGTACAGATCACAAACGAGGTTATTCATTACCTGAAGTTTCAAATTCAGTTCATTCATGTGGGATGTGATGTTGACCAAAAATGACAACTTTGACAGCCATGTAGGTCTGACAGCTGTGGATCAGCTCTATCTTTTTTCAGTGAGGAAAACATATATTTCGTTTCGGAGATTGTAAAAACGAAACACGACTTTGCCGCAGCTGAGCCACCTCACTGATGTGTGATAAGGCACGCCATAGAATTCAGAATCAATTTCTTCAAGAAAAACCTGAAACTGACGTTGATTGAGTGCATGTCCCAGAATGAAGTTCACACCAGAAACGACTTGTTTCAGTACACAAGAAATATCTAAGTATTTCCCACAGAGTGCTTGCTGGTGTATGATGCAGTGTATGAACAGAGCGCCCAGAATTTGCAGATCTTCCAACTGAGTCCTGATCTGCCCCATCAGACCCTACCTCACTCCAGCCATGTTTTTTTTTCTCAATCAACTGTAATACCTCGAAGCTGATTCCATTTAAGATTATAGTCTCGCATATCTTTTTGCACTTCCATGAAAATGTTTTTTCCATTCGTTGTTTCATGCATGCTGCAAACGGATGCAAACTCTTCCGTTATCTGAAAGTCTAAATTGACACCACCAATGAACACAATAAGTTGTGACGTATTAGAGAAATAAGTAGACTCATCCAGCGCCAGAGAATACCACAACAAGTACCCAGATTTCTCACGTATCTGTAGCACTATGTTCTCTCCAAGTTCTTCTGTTCTTCGTAAAACTGAACTTGCCTACAGGCTGATAGTTCCAAACAAATTGGCTTTCTCAGGCCACAAGTCATTTGCTGCTTCCATGATACACTCTTTGATGATGTTGCCATCAGTAAACGGTTTTCCTAGTTCTTCCATCTTATGAGCTATTTTATAACTTGTACGAGTGTTAGATTCATTTTCAGCAAACTTTCTCACTAAGAGATTTCTTTGTGTTTCTAAAAGACGTTTCATGGACTCATATTTCTCAAAGCATAACTTTCCAGAAAACTTTGAATATGTTGATAGATGTTTTGTTTTGTAGTGGCGCCAAAGATTGTACTCTTTCAAAACGGCAACACTTTTGCTGCAGATTATGCAACTGGTTTTCCAGTCCTTTGTTTCCACAAAGAAGTACTTTATTCCCCATTCTTCATTGAAAACGTGACACTCGGCGTCCACTTTTCTTTTATTGGTAGCCATAATGAAGGGTGAAGTACACGGGATCTGACAATTAAAAAGACATTGAATTAGAAACATAATTAAAATCCTATTGAAACACAAGAAAAGCAGAGGACTAGGTGTCACTGGTGAAACTACGGTTCACCAGCTGTACATATAAAGTTTATAGATACATTTGGTAATAGAATAAATCTCATAATAAGGTTTGCAAAATATATTTATATATGACCGGCCTAAATAAACAGTCTGCCGGTCTCCCTGGTCGAGGCGTTAGCGACTTTCTCCGTAATCCCGTATACTCT
Source organism: Cepaea nemoralis (assembly GCA_014155875.1). Taxonomy (NCBI): domain Eukaryota; kingdom Metazoa; phylum Mollusca; class Gastropoda; order Stylommatophora; family Helicidae; genus Cepaea; species Cepaea nemoralis. The sequence goes on along the minus strand of JACEFZ010024623.1, from coordinate 236,367 downwards.
CGTGAGTAACGTGACGACGGCGAGAATGGGTAGCGGTTCTAACCGCGTCGTTAACTTACGGGGTATGTTAGCCGATCACTCAGAAAGCAGTGGCAAACTACTAAGCGTAATCTTGCCAAGAAATCAACAATCAGCTGAAAGATGCTGATGTTGACAGCGATATCCTGTAAAGGATATGCAAACATTTTTCTTAAATAAACAGCCTAGAGCAGAGTTGTTCAACCGGGGTTCCGTGACTGGTAGCCAGGGATTCTGCCAAAACAGACCGAAATCGCCTAAATGCAATATTTCTGCCCATCTGGTTTATTACATAAAGTAGGACAAACACTTGGATCATCGCACAGAGTTCCTTTAGCAATGTAAACATTTGCGTAAGGATCTGCTTCAGCAGAAAGGCTGAAAAACATTGGCCTAGAGACCAGCTTGATTGACACCTTGACCGGGGAATTCTTCTGAGCTGGGGATAATATTTTCATAATAACACGAGGCTTCCATGGCATTTTTATGCTATGGTTGCTACTGTATTGCCTCTATTCACACATGTAGTTTACTTACCTATCACTGTGAAACAAAGAAATCATTATTAAATACCTATAAAATGGATGACTGGCAAAAAGAAGTAAATATTTATGAATCATCGGACCTGTGTTGACAGCCGGACGCATCTGGAGGAAGGAAATATGCGCTTATGTGTATCTTGTCATGGAAACCATGATAAAGTTAGAGCGTAGGCAGTGCTATGACGAGCCGCGGAAGAACTTGGGATGGAGCGAAATAAGCAAACATAATAAACAGAAAAATCTATATACAATAATTTATAACTGAAAATAGTAAATTTAAGACACTTAGCAGCCAGGAGGTCTCCGCACGTGTGAAAATCTCCTATTATTTTAAACATATTTACATTTACATTGTACCACAACGTCTCGTGTTCCATACGTTATATCAAGCAAGTTCGAGTACCGTCGGCGGGCCGGATGAAATGGCGTCGCGGGCCGGATCCGGCCCGCGGGCCGTAGTTTGGTGACCCCTGGTCTAGAACATGGAAAATAAAGACAGATTACTTAAGAATAGAATAAATGACATTAAATTAGATGGAGAGAGCATTCAGAATAAAATAATTGAGCTTAAATTAAATGAACAGAATATTACCGCAATTAACACTATTAAACTATATTATGCCAGTCTCCCTGGCCTAGGTGTTAGCGACTTTCTCCTTAATCCCGTATATCCACGTAAAGAACGTAACTTGCGCGAGAATCGTTCCACACAGGCATGAAGAATATATATATATATGGGTGTGTGTAAAAAAACGGGGGGGGGGGGGGAAATGACATCTTGGAAAGTGGAGGGATGACATTCTGAACATATGGTGAATGGGTGCATGGGCCAAACCATGTTGAGGACTACATCCCTCTCCCAAAGAAAGGTTATGTAAACCGTGCAACATACATAGTTCTGTGCCACTAATAAGTTATGTTAGGAAAATCCTCCTGCGAATCATCATTAAAATGATTGACAGTTAGCCTGAATATGCAAAGAAGAAATACAAGTTGGTTTCAAACCAGGAACTATATCTTGAATGCGAGAACCACCTTCGAGAAATACAGAGGAAATGTACTGAAGAAGATTAAAAATAATAATACCAGAGACAATTATGATTGATTTATAATTGGTGAAAACCCAGATATTCAGACGACATGTTCATCTCTCAAACAGTGCTAATGGTTTAGAAGAGTGAAACCTGTCTGTCAAACGACCCAGTGAGAATCAACATAGTTTTTCTTAACTTAAAAACAAAATGAAATATAATGACTACGGACACAACTACATGCCAACCAAAAGTCCCAAAGAATAATGAAGATAAAATATCACAAACTTTGAATATTTGACCCCGAAATCAACAACAATGGGGACTTCAAGAGAAGTCAGACTTAGGTTGGCTAAAGCGACGCAGAGATTACACAATATTACTAATCTATACCACAACACCAGCAGACAAATTAAAGTAGCAGTTTCTAGAACATTCCTTGAAGAGATTAGAATAAGAATCGCCATGGCGAAGGTAGTCTTTTGAAATATGGAAAACATACTGACCAATAAAAAGATGTCATTTGAAAAGGAAAAAGAGTATTGAGGTGCTACATAGAACCTGTACTTTTCTATGGGTGTGAGACAGTGAGCATACAAGTTGAAAAACATCTGATGGTTGTGGAAATGTGGTTTCTGAGCAAATGTTAAGAATGCCATGGACAGACAGAAGAACCAATGACCAAGTCCTACAAGTAAAAAAACATGAAAATCGTACACTGATTAGAGAAAGACATAGACAGTCACAATTTATTTGGTCACGTTATGAGAAGACATAAATTGGAGAACTTGGTGACAACTGGCAAGATAGAGGGGCAGAGAACAAAGGGAAGGCAGATATGTAAATACCTGGATTTATTTGGTCATGTGGCATGGTCGAGACAAGAAAACTGAGCTCTTCCACGACTCTGGTGATCGAGTGAGATGGCGAAACATGACCGCCCTTGCTTACCGGCATGGCACATGATGATAATCTCTCCTGTGGCTACATACGGATGTGAGTCATGGACTACTTCACAATTACTAAAGAAGAAAACTGGCGCTTATGAACTCAAATGTTATTTAAAACGTCTTAAAATGAGGAAAATACTGACAGTCTACAAGATCTGAAAATACATGACAAATGACTCATAAACAACATCATGTTTGGGGAATTGAAATGCGTTGGCCATAGTCAACGTTACGGTGGCTTGGGCAACATAAAGATGAACAGTTGGTTCCTGGAGGAAGAGAAATGGGTCAGCCAGCTTAAAGATGGACATTGCCAACACTTTAGGCATGAGAGTTCATAAAGATGGACACTTAGCCAGGGACCGAGAATCTTTTTGGCAGACCACAATGAGAACTTTCTACAAATGACCAAGATTAGAAAGAACTCAACACAATTCTTCGAATTGCCAAATCCAGTGTAGATTTCATTGGTTGCTAAAGAACACATCAAAACTGTTGATCAATTTACAGAACAGATTTTACAAAATAATTGTTTTCCTCGGTTTAGCATCAAAGCCACAGCGTGATTAACAGCACTGAAGAAAACACCGGTTGCTAATACAAAACATGGTCACAGATTGAAACGTTCCAGTTTGATTTCACACGCACAATCACATGGAACTGGAGCGTGACGTAGCGTAATTGTACAAGCATGCACAGATGGAAATGTTCAGTCACCTTTCAAACCGCAAATTATTACACGAGCCAGTAATAAGAATTAATCACAGTCTTTACATTGATCAACAGTATCGTTCTGTAAATCAGCGGCAAAAAGAACAATTTGCGAAGACATGAACATTCATCTACACACACACACGCATACATACACACATACACCTAACTACCTACTTACCTACCTGCCTGCCTACCTATCTGCATACCTATATACATGCACACGCGTACAGACGCACATGCACTAAACACCTACACCTACCTACCTACTTATCTATCTGCCTCCCGCCTACATGCATACATGCACACGCGCACTGACGCACATGCGCTACATACACATACACGCCAATGTATCTATTTACTTACCAGCGTACATACCCAGCCCACATACCTACCTACGTCCCCACCTGCATCCGTCTTTACGTCCATCCATACATATTTCCATGCGTACGTACGTACATCTAAACATCCATACGTCGGAGACACTCTAGTCTAGCGTCCTATTTACATGATTTGTAAGGAAGAAGTAGAAAGAAACAAAAAAGAAAAGGCTGCTTCAATTATTCCATTGTTCTTGTGATGGATGAAAACCTTCTAGGAATGGACAGACCAAACCTATGTTGAGATGGAAATGTTACAAAGTTCTGTTATTTGTGAAGCTACTAATTGAGTTGTTGAATAATTGTCTTTTTCCATTCTGCACTTTTGATTTCTATTGGCTAATAATGAAGATAGCAAATAGATAACATGGTGTACTTTGATTTGTGGTACTTTACAGCAGGGACACACGCATGCACTATTACAAAAGTGAATGTTGGACATTGTTTTTTTCCATTAACTTGTGAATATTTTATTTTACAATAAATTACTGTTTGTAAGATACGTTTTAAAAATGTTGCAGAACGTGGCGATCAATCCCACATGGATTTTCAAGGCAATTTTACGTTCATCTGTTTGCCATTGCTTTCTGAACAAGGTCGGCGTTGTGGCTTTATGGGAAGAGAATGAGTATCACGATTCCGCGACACACCGAGTTAAAGGTTTAAAATTAGTCGCAGGCGATTTGAAAGTAGACCGCTTTGTGGTGATTTCGATTGTATGAGCGTCGGTCGTTCGGAAAGTAATGGAAAACTACTGAACGTAACAACTGTCTAGTAAACCACAAACTGTTACAAAAGGCTGTGGTTGATTACGACGTCTTTAACGGACATGCAACTAACTGTTATTATCTGAACGAGAAGTCAACATTATAGTCCATCTGTGGAGTAAACCCACTACCCCGCCGTGAGCACCGTGTTGCGTGATTAATCTTTCGGCCACGCTGAACTCTATGGCATTGTATAGCAAGAAAATACTCTGTGGAGGATATTGTATGGAACTAAGCTAGTGATTATAGAATGTTTTAGAGAAACAAATTATTGCTTAAGGAAACTTTGTAGAATAAAAATACAATATCTTCTTCTTCTTTCGTTCGCTTGAAATATGTCTATAACTGCAATGTTGTCTCTTGTGTGAATCTAACAGTCTTTTTTAGTTCACTCAGCGGTCCATAGAGTTTATCTTCCACTGTTGTCTCTCTAGGCCAGAAGGTTAAACAATACAATATGAAAGATGGTTTGTTTAAATAAATTACTGTTTGAAGGGTATTTTGTAAACAAAATATGTTGTGTTTAGAGAAAGAGTCTTCTAATAAAATTGAAACGATGGGAACATGGTGAACGCTGTATAATTTTATCAATTGTCACGAAAGACGTTTTATAGTAAATATAAATAAAAATTACTCTTACATTTTAAATTTATGAACAACAAAATGACATCCTCCTATGGCTCTGTATGATATCCAACCATTTTCAATATCATGAACAATGACCTTGGAGATTAATTTAAAGATATAAAGAACAATTTACCGCATTATTCTGATGATGCAGCAATATGCAAAACGGGTAAAATTCTCCCACAATTATATTATGGATTGCAGACACAAATCAATTAAATGTCCAGCTGGATGCAAAAATTGTAAATTTAAATATAACTAAATTGTCTGCAATGATCTTTAGTAAAGACTAGATTACTTAAGAATAGAATAAATGACATTAAATTAGATGGAGAGAGCATTCAGAATAAAATAATTGAGCTTAAATTAAATGAACAGAATATTACCGCAATTAACACTATTAAACTATATTATGCCAGTCTCCCTGGCCTAGGTGTTAGCGACTTTCTCCTTAATCCCGTATATCCACGTAAAGAACGTAACTTGCGCGAGAATCGTTCCACACAGGCATGAAGAATATATATATATATGGGTGTGTGTAAAAAAACGGGGGGGGGGGGGGGGAAATGACATCTTGGAAAGTGGAGGGATGACATTCTGAACATATGGTGAATGGGTGCATGGGCCAAACCATGTTGAGGACTACTGTCTTTGAGGTTAGTTAAAAGTTAGTTGCATATCCTTTACAGGACGTCGCAGTCAACACCAGCGTTTATTGCTATTGAGATATCTTGGTAAGTTTACATTCAGTAGTTTGCCATTGATTTCTGAACAACCAGCACCCATATCATTTCTTTAAAAGCCAATGCGAAGCGATCTATTGCCAAATCGCCCTCAGCTGTGTTTCGAAGGCGGGTATGCGGGATTACAAACTGCATCTGTATTCTCTTCGCCAAGGAGCTGGCATCTTAGACGGAAATTGGTAAAATTAATTTCACCATCGGCGGTAACACTAACTTATAAATCATTTTTTCTTCTTCTTCAGCGTTCCGAGCCATTGAGGTTCTTTGCTGCAGATACAATCCGTCTCCATTCGTCTCTCTGGTTGACCTTCTCTTGCCAGTCGTTGATTCCAAGTGCTTGTAGGTCTATATATATACTATCTCTCCATCGTCTTCTTGGTCTACCTCGGGGTCTACGGTCATTTATTTTGCTGAGTGTAAGCGAGTTTTGTTTCCCTATTATCTTCCATTCTTTCTATATGCCCCAGCCATTGCAGTCTATTAGCCTTCATGATACCAGTGATTAGCGGGAACTTACACAGATCATAAATGTCTTTGTTACTTCTTCTTTTCCACTCTCCACTTTGTGTATCCCTAATGGGTCCAAAGATGCGTCTTAAAACTTTGTTCTCAAAATAAATCATTTTGTGGGTCATAATACCGGGCTATCAGTTATATAAATCATTCGGTGGGTCATAATACTGGGCTATCAGTTATATAAATCATTTGGTGGGTCATAATACTGGGCTATCTGTTATATAAATCATTCGGTGGGTCATAATACTGGGCTATCTGTTATATAAATCATTCGGTGGGTCATAATACTGGGCTATCAGTTATTTAAATCATTTGGTGGGTCATAATACCGGGCTATCTGTTATATAAATCATTTGGTGGGTCATAATACCGGGCTATCTGTTATATAAGTCATTTTTTTTCGCATATCCTATTTACCGGACATCGCTGTCAACACCAGCATTTTACCGCTGTTGATGATTTCTTGGCAAGATTACGCTCAGTAGTGTGCCATTGCTTTCTGGGCGACCGGCTCACATATCCCCGTAAGTAAACAACGCGACGCGATCCGTTACCGAATCTCGCGCAGTTGCGTTACCCTACCTGGATATACGGGATTACGGAGAAAGACGTTAAAGCCCTTAGCCAGGGAGACCGGCTATGAATCATATGGTGGGTCGTAATAACGGGCTTTCGGTTATATAAATAATATGGTGGGTCACAATACCGGGCTTTCAGTTATATACATCATTTGGTGGGTCACAATACCGGGCTTTCAGTTATATACCTCATTTGGTGGGCTATCAGTTATATACATCATTTGGCGGGCTATCAGTTATATAATCATTTGGTGGGTCACAATACCAGGCTTTCAGTTATATACCTCATTTGGTGGGTCATAATACCAGGCTATCTGTTATATACATCATTTGGCGGGCTATCAGTTATATACATAATTTGGCGGGCTATCAGTTATATACATCATTTGGTGGGTCACAATACTGGGCTATCAGTTATATACATCATTTGGTGGGTCACAATACCGGGCTATCAGTTACATACATCATTTGGTGGGTCACAAAACCGGGCTATCAGTTATATACATCATTTGGTGGGTCACAATACCGGGCTATAAGTTATATACATCATTTGGTGGGTCACAATACCGGGCTATCAGTTATATACATCATTTGGTGGGTCACAATACCGCGCTATCAGTTATATACATCATTTTGTGGGTCACAATACTGGGCTATCAGTTATATACATCATTTGGTGGGTCATAATACTGGGCTATCAGTTATATACATCATTTGGTGGGTCACAATACCGGGCTATCAGTTATATACATCATTTGGTGGGTCACAATACCGGGCTATCAGTTATATACATTATTTTGTGGGTCATAATACCGGGCTATCTGTTATATACATCATTTGGTGGGCTATCAGTTATATACATCATTTGGTGGGTCACAATATCGGGCTATCAGTTATATACATCATTTGGTGGGTCATAATACCGGGCTATCTGTTATATACATCATTTGGTGGGTCATAATACAGGGCTATATGTTATATACATCATTTGGTGGGTCATAATACTGGGCTATTTGTTATATAAAATTACATTAATGGTATCCGGCGCTTTGGCGAAGGGATTGAGAACGCAATCCGCAATCGAGTATACCGCGTTCGAAACACAGCTTCGAGCCATTTGGAAGTATACCGTCGGGTATTGGTTTTCATAAAATAATATGCGTGTCGGTAGTTCAGAACGGAATATCAAACTACTGAACGTAAACTTGCCAAGAAATCACAAACAACCAAAAAGTGCTGGGTTGACTGCGACGTCCTGTAAAGGATATCCACAAAGTAAACATTACAGATCACAACATAAGGAGTAAAGGTGAATTAATACGTAGTAAAGGTTAATTAATACAGGCAAAAAATGTACTAACACGAACAGGAAGAAACATGCAGAGGGCTATATTGTCAATGCAATAATGTTGGGGGTCAAGAGAGGCATATAACTGGCCCCTACTGGCTACAGTAAGTAGAGATACCAGGAGACAGCAGCGACAACAGAGGACTGATCATTTATTGGAATGCCCAATGTGTAGTGACGTAGATCGTGTGATAATATAATAACATTACTGTATGTATTATATGGTCATATAAGTAAGGTTGATACGCTTTCTTTGAAATCCTGTAGTGTTTGGTGACAATCTGAATTTTACATATTACGATACCATTTAATAAATAATGTAAAATCTCCTAAGTTATGAAATCACATTGTAGAAATCATGAACGCAGCTTGAGGCAGACTAATTCAAAGTTTATCTTATACTATCTTATCAGTTAAGTGCCATCTCTATGTGGAAGGTCCTCTGTAATCTCCAACACCCTCTGTCCTGTCGTTTCACCCAGTCCATCTCTTGACCCTGTCTTCCCAAGGTGCGACGTCTAAGATTTACATTTATTATTATTTGATCTTGGTTTGTTGCTAACTATACTATTGACTATGTCATTACTTCAAAACATGTCGATAAAAGACACAAACACAACTTATTATATTCATAACTGTATCTTGTTTTTGTATATTTCCCTCAAAACAAAACAACATCTTGTTTTTATAATAAAGAGTTTTTGTAAAGTCTCACTACACATTGTATGTAGAACAAATTTGAAAAACAAAATGTAGTACATGATGTCATCAACAAATGTGCTAATAATTCATTAAATTAGTTATAATAGTCACTGCTTTGGTCTAACGCTGTTTTGTACCGATGAAGTATTCATTATAACGTTTGTTGGAAATGTCCACCACGGGCTTCAAGACATGACGGTACATGTCTCTTCATGTTGTCAAATACCTCCTGAAACGTGTCTTTTCATTTCTTGAATGGTAAGTTCTAATTGCTTCTTGCAGGTTCTCAAATATGTGCACATTATGTTTGTAAACAGTTCCTTTTAATAAACCCCATAGATAATCATCTAATGGAGTTAGATCAGGAGAACGGGCAGGCCAAATTCGGACGTGAAGTTTTGCGATTTGCGACAATGTCTTCTAAAATACGCAGTGATACTCTAGCTATGGGTGCGATTACACCATCTTGCTGGTACCACTCTTTTTCAATTTCACGTTCATTCAGCTGTTCTAACAAAGGTTCCTGATTGTCAGTACGGTACCGAACGGCATTTATTGTGGTGTTGAAGGAAATTGGTCAAATAAAACGTTTTCTACTGACGGCACACAATACCCCAATTTTCTCATCATGAGAGGCGCTTCATGAAATGCATTGGGATTACAAGTGCTCCAAATACGATTATTTTGGTTATTAACGTATATAGATATATGAAATCATGCCTCGTCAGAGAGGAGTGTTACCACTCTTGTAATTCAGACAGCAGAAATTATGTATGGATGAAAATTTAATCTTTGTTTAAGAACTTTGTGCACTAGGGCTCTATTATACTTTCACTATGTTGCGACGTTTTCCTTAAGGACGTTCTTGGACATTTCATGATTCTGTCTAGGATATCTAGACATTTTTCTTCAGACACAGCAGGCCTACCAGATTTTGGAGCATCTTCCACATTTCCCGTAGCAGAAAACTTATTTAACAAATTTCTAATCGTAATTCGATGAGGAGGTTGTTTATCAGGAAATCTAGCTATAAATCCTTGAACAACTATCCAAGTGTATCGACCACCTCACTTCTTCAGCCATAAAAATTATTTCTTCCGTTGATAACACTATTCTGTTTGGAGTGAAAAGAATTACTCCAGCAGACGACTGCCATTCGCTGCATATTGCTTCACGATGGACTGTGGAGCACATTTTTGATGGCATTATGTACTTCAAATTATAAAATTTGTTCTACATACAAAGTGTGGTGAGACTTTACAAATACCCTGTATATCATTCATTCATTCATTCATTCATTCATTCATTCAACACTTTATTTTGTTGACATAATATATTTCTCGAATGAGGATTTGTTTATATATTTGAATTTGTTGCTGTAATATATCCTTCAAATCAGACACTTTTGCCTGACATGTTTGGTGGTATCTTGACAGGTATCTACTACATACATTCAGTGAATTCCTTTTGCTGAGATCCAACCACACATAGACAATAACACTCACATGCTATTCAATGCGTGTTTACTTAGGTAAGCCTAATAACACGCATATCTTTTCTCTCAACACTGGGACGTTCCTCAGCTTTGGTTAACAATAGTTTCTGAGAACCGAACGAGGCGTCTATTGTTAGTTGTATAAACAATAGGAAACGCATTACCTTTTTGACCTGGTTACAAAAGTAGGGTAAATGAAGTTCTACTAACAATGCTGCTTGTTTTTGTTCTGTCAGCTTCCGAGGACTTTCATTTGTCTTCTGTTCAAGTCACACCTGGGGTATATTCAGCATCTCAGTTACCTAGCTCGCTTTCCTTTCAACCCATTTATCCGGCTTAGCATCCACAGGGAAACTGATAAATCCAGTTAGATGTATTTTATAGTGACAGGCTTCTTTCACCGATATAATCGGTATCTGTTTTTTTTTTCTATCGAAGACAGGAGAAGTACTCGTAGCATAGAACATTTGATAAACTGTTGATTTGAGGCGATCATCGAGCGGTGAGTCACATCATCCTTTCTCAATGTTACCAGATGGCTTATGATTTGTCGATAGTTAAAGTTAGTTGCATGTCCTTTACAGAACGTCTCAGTCAACACCAATATTCTTTGGCTGTTTATGATTTCTTGGACAGTAAATCCGCATACCGCGTTCGAAACACAGCTGCGGGCGATTTGAAAGCAGACCGCCTTGCCTTGATTTCCATACAATGATATGAATGAAGGTCGTTCAGAAATCAGTGTCATGCTATTGAATGTAAACTTACCCAAGAATAACAAAGAGACAAAAATTTCTGGAATATCAATCCCCTATGTAAACACATTACCAAGGGTTTCAACGTCAGAAGCAGGAGATAAAAGGAGTCTGTCATTCCACTTCATAATGTAGCGAACATTATATACTTTATCATTCCCCTTCATAATGCCGTGAACATTATGTTATTTATCATTTCCCTTCATAATGCCGCAAACATTATGTTCTTTGTTATTCCCCTTCATAATGCCTCGAACATTATATTCTTTATCATTCCCCTTTATAATGCCGCGAAAATTATGTTCTTTATCATTCCCCTTCATAATGCAGTGAACATTATGTTCTTTATCATTCCCTTCATAATGCAGTAAACATTATGTTATTTATCATTCCACTAAATAATGCCGTGAACATTTTGTTCTTCACCATTTAGTGGTTCCTTTGCAGAGCGTCGCTCTCATCACAATCCGCCAATAAATTGTCTCCGTCTCTGGCCATTTCTCCCGCCACATGTACCCTCAAGCCCAAGGGGTCTGATGCTGGTGGACCGCTACCTTTTCTGTCAGGAACCATGCCTTCCATCTTTGTTCTGTTCCAACAACTGCTGCGTGAAATATGTTCAAAGTGTTTCAGTTTGCCAAGAAGTGATGCTTTTTTTTTTTTTGCTTTTTATGAACAAGTTTTCTTCCTTGTTAAGGCTAACAGGATGTCAGGGATATGTTCAGACATTGTATATAACATTTCTGGTCAAAAGCGAGGATGGTCTTCTTTAAAGGACAACAACTGAAAATTGTCATTACTGCATATAGTACTTTGCGGTGTAGGATTGTGGAAAGGAGGAAGAAAGGGGGGTTGGGTGCAAGGGAGGGTGTTTGAGCTTGAGGAATTAAGGCCGCCTTGCTAGTGGCTAGTGCAGTCGCCGCCAACTACGCAAGGTAGTTTTCGTTTTTGCCTCCGACAGAAAACATCCCTCACCTTATCGAGGATTCGAACCCATGTCTCTTTAATGAAAGCTCGGCTTTTCAGTCCCTAGGCCAGACGCTCCTAAATAAACGTATATTCTTTCTTAGTGACAGCGAAATAGTCAATGATTCACCTCCATATGCGGGTACAGGAGATACTTCACAGAAATGGACTTCAACTTATATTTCAGGATCCTCGCCGGTGTTACTGAGTTCGTGCACTGAGCTGAGTTTCTCCAGACTCAGGTTTGAGTTAGGAGGAGAACGGAGCACTTATGGGTTACACCCGTGTGCCGTGATGTTGATCCATCAACTAAACTAAACTAAACTTTGTTTACTGGTGCTGTCCGCCCAGTTGTTGTCGAGTACACTTGCTAGTCATAACTTGCTATCATAACGTGACCGCAGTATTTATACTTTTTTTCGCATATCCTTTTTACAGGACATCGCTGTCAACACCAGCATTTTACTGCTATTGTTGATGTCTTGGCAAGTTTACGTTCAGTAGTTTGCCATTGCTTTCTGAACGATCGGCTCCCATACCAGTTGGTTAAAACCCAGCGCAACGCGGTCTGCTGCCAAATCGCGCTCCGCTGTTTCGAACGGGATAAGCGGGATTACGAAACCACGTCTTCGCCACGGAGCCGGTCAGACTATCTATACGTTCATTCTCGTCAATTGATGTTCAATGTATCTATTCTATCTCTAGATCTGTTTATGGTGTTCATCATTTTTGGATACATGTATCTACATATCTATCAGTCTGTCTGTTTGTGTCTGTCTCTATGTATGTCTCTCTTTCTGTCTATCTGTATGTATGTTATTATGTCTATCCGTCTGTCCTTGTCCCTTTAATTCCGACAATCTGTCCTTTTTCCCTCTTTCTTTCTGTCTATGATTTATTCATTCTTGTCTTTTATTAGTGAAACACTCAGGATAAAATACAGACATGCAAACATCAATCATAAGGACAGTGCATTTCAATCATTCTCTTTTTTATTTTGTATTTTCAGAAAAGCCACCTCACAAGCCAGGTATGTATTCAGTTTATTTTTCAAATCTCTTTCAAACTGACATAATGAGAGTCTCAATGCTGCTTGGTGGTTGACACACTCGTCCATTCGTTCTGACGAAGAGTGTACACTGGTTATTCAGGCGCTTACTAGTCCTGATGTAGACACGTGGTAACTGGTACACTCGTCCACTTGTGCTGTAGATTGTACAGTGGTTGGCGCACTAGTCTGTTAGTTCTGGCGTAGACTGTGGGGTTATTGGCGCATTTATTCACTACTCCTGGCGTAGACTGCGCGGTTACTGGCGCATTTGTTCACTAGTCCTGGCGTAGTTTGTGCGGTCATCGGCACACTCGTCTGCTAATACTGGCGTAGACCGCATGGTGTTTATCACACATCGTCTACTAGTCCTGGCACAGTAGCTGATACAGCAGTCTTTGTGTAGACTGCACAGTGTTGGAACAATCGTCTATTAACCTGGCGTAGACTGCACAGTGTTGGCACAATCGTCTATTAACCTGGCGTAGACTGCGCAGTGTTGGCACAATCGTCTATTAACCTGGCGTAGACTGCACAGTGTTGGCACAATCGTCTATTAACCTGGCGTAGACTGCACAGTGTTGGAACAATCGTCTATTAACCTGGCGTAGACTGCGCAGTGTTGGCACAATCGTCTATTAACCTGGCGTAGACTGCGCAGTGTTGGCACAATCGTCTATTAACCTGGCGTAGACTGCGCAGTGTTGGCACAATCGTCTATTAACCTGGCGTAGACTGCACAGTGTTGGAACAATCGTCTATTAACCTGGCGTAGACTGCGCAGTGTTGGCACAATCGTCTATTAACCTGGCGTAGACTGCGCAAGTGTTGGCACAATCGTCTATTAACCTGGCGTAGACTGCACAGTGTTGGAACAATCGTCTATTAACCTGGCGTAGACTGCGCAGTGTTGGCACACTCGTCTATTAACCTGGCGTAGACTGCACAGTGTTGGCACACTCGTCTATTAACCTGGCGTAGACTGCACAGTGTTGGAACAATCGTCTATTAACCTGGCGTAGACTGCGCAGTGTTGGCACAATCGTCTATTAACCTGGCGTAGACTGCACAGTGTTGGAACAATCGTCTATTAACCTGGCGAAGACTGCACAGTGTTGGAACAATCGTCTATTAACCTGGCGTAGACTGCGCAGTGTTGGAACAATCGTCTATTAACCTGGCGTAGACTGCGCAGTGTTGGAACAATCGTCTATTAACCTGGCGAAGACTGCACAGTGTTGGAACAATCGTCTATTAACCTGGCGAAGACTGCACAGTGTTGGAACAATCGTCTATTAACCTGGCGTAGACTGCGCAGTGTTGGAACAATCGTCTATTAACCTGGCGAAGACTGCGCAGTGTTGGAACAATCGTCTATTAACCTGGCGTAGACTGCACAGTGTTGGAACAATCGTCTATTAACCTGGCGTAGACTGCACAGTGTTGGAACAATCGTCTATTAACCTGGCGAAGACTGCACAGTGTTGGAACAATCGTCTATTAACCTGGCGTAGACTGCGCAGTGTTGGAACAATCGTCTATTAACCTGGCGTAGACTGCACAGTGTTGGAACAATCGTCTATTAACCTGGCGTAGACTGCACAGTGTTGGAACAATCGTCTATTAACCTGGCGTAGACTGCACAGTGTTGGAACAATCGTCTATTAACCTGGCGAAGACTGCACAGTGTTGGAACAATCGTCTATTAACCTGGCGTAGACTGCGCAGTGTTGGAACAATCGTCTATTAACCTGGCGTAGACTGCACAGTGTTGGAACAATCGTCTATTAACCTGGCGAAGACTGCACAGTGTTGGAACAATCGTCTATTAACCTGGCGTAGACTGCACAGTGTTGGAACAATCGTCTATTAACCTGGCGTAGACTGCGCAGTGTTGGAACAATCGTCTATTAACCTGGCCGTAGACTGCGCAGTGTTTGGCACACTCGTCTATTAACCTGGCGTAGACTGCGCAGTGTTGGAACAATCGTCTATTAACCTGGCGTAGACTGCACAGTGTTGGAACAATCGTCTATTAACCTGGCGTAGACTGCACAGTGTTGGAACAATCGTCTATTAACCTGGCGTAGACTGCACAGTGTTGGAACAATCGTCTATTAACCTGGCGTAGACTGCACAGTGTTGGAACAATCGTCTATTAACCTGGCGTAGACTGCGCAGTGTTGGAACAATCGTCTATTAACCTGGCGTAGACTGCACAGTGTTGGCACACTCGTCTATTAACCTGGCGTAGACTGCACAGTGTTGGAACAATCGTCTATTAACCTGGCGTAGACTGCGCAGTGTTGGAACAATCGTCTATTAACCTGGCGTAGACTGCACAGTGTTGGAACAATCGTCTATTAACCTGGCGTAGACTGCGCAGTGTTGGAACAATCGTCTATTAACCTGGCGTAGACTGCACAGTGTTGGAACAATCGTCTATTAACCTGGCGTAGACTGCACAGTGTTGGAACAATCGTCTATTAACCTGGCGTAGACTGCGCAGTGTTGGAACAATCGTCTATTAACCTGGCGTAGACTGCACAGTGTTGGAACAATCATCTATTAACCTGGCGTAGACTGCGCAGTGTTGGAACAATCGTCTATTAACCTGGCGTAGACTGCACAGTGTTGGAACAATCGTCTATTAACCTGGCGTAGACTGCGCAGTGTTGGCACACTCGTCTATTAACCTGGCGTAGACTGCACAGTGTTGGAACAATCGTCTATTAACCTGGCGTAGACTGCACAGTGTTGGAACAATCGTCTATTACCTGGCGTAGACTGCGCAGTGTTGGAACAATCGTCTATTAACCTGGCGTAGACTGCGCAGTGTTGGCACACTCGTCTATTAACCTGGCGTAGACTGCACAGTGTTGGAACAATCGTCTATTAACCTGGCGTAGACTGCACAGTGTTGGAACAATCGTCTATTAACCTGGCGTAGACTGCGCAGTGTTGGCACACTCGTCTATTAACCTGGCGTAGACTGCACAGTGTTGAACAATCGTCTATTAACCTGGCGTAGACTGCGCAGTGTTGGAACAATCGTCTATTAACCTGGCGTAGACTGCACAGTGTTGGAACAATCGTCTATTAACCTGGCGTAGACTGCGCAGTGTTGGAACAATCGTCTATTAACCTGGCGTAGACTGCGCAGTGTTGGAACAATCGTCTATTAACCTGGCGTAGACTGCACAGTGTTGGAACAATCGTCTATTAACCTGGCGTAGACTGCGCAGTGTTGGAACAATCGTCTATTAACCTGGCGTAGACTGCACAGTGTTGGAACAATCGTCTATTAACCTGGCGTAGACTGCGCAGTGTTGGAACAATCGTCTATTAACCTGGCGTAGACTGCGCAGTGTTGGAACAATCGTCTATTAACCTGGCGTAGACTGCACAGTGTTGGAACAATCGTCTATTAACCTGGCGTAGACTGCGCAGTGTTGGCACACTCGTCTATTAACCTGGCGTAGACTGCACAGTGTTGGAACAATCGTCTATTAACCTGGCGTAGACTGCACAGTGTTGGAACAATCGTCTATTAACCTGGCGTAGACTGCACAGTGTTGGCACACTCGTCTATTAACCTGGCGTAGACTGCGCAGTGTTGGAACAATCGTCTATTAACCTGGCGTAGACTGCACAGTGTTGGAACAATCGTCTATTAACCTGGCGTAGACTGCACAGTGTTGGAACAATCGTCTATTAACCTGGCGTAGACTGCACAGTGTTGGAACAATCGTCTATTAACCTGGCGTAGACTGCACAGTGTTGGAACAATCGTCTATTAACCTGGCGTAGACTGCGCAGTGTTGGCACACTCGTCTATTAACCTGGCGTAGACTGCGCAGTGTTGGAACAATCGTCTATTAACCTGGCGTAGACTGCACAGTGTTGGAACAATCGTCTATTAACCTGGCGTAGACTGCGCAGTGTTGGAACAATCGTCTATTAACCTGGCGTAGACTGCGCAGTGTTGGCACACTCGTCTATTAACCTGGCGTAGACTGCACAGTGTTGGAACAATCGTCTATTAACCTGGCGTAGACTGCGCAGTGTTGGCACACTCGTCTATTAACCTGGCGAAGACTGCACAGTGTTGGAACAATCGTCTATTAACCTGGCGTAGACTGCACAGTGTTGGAACAATCGTCTATTAACCTGGCGTAGACTGCACAGTGTTGGAACAATCGTCTATTAACCTGGCGTAGACTGCGCAGTGTTGGAACAATCGTCTATTAACCTGGCGTAGACTGCACAGTGTTGGAACAATCGTCTATTAACCTGGCGTAGACTGCACAGTGTTGGAACAATCGTCTATTAACCTGGCGTAGACTGCACAGTGTTGGAACAATCGTCTATTAACCTGGCGTAGACTGCACAGTGTTGGAACACTCGTCTATTAACCTGGCGTAGACTGCACAGTGTTGGAACAATCGTCTATTAACCTGGCGTAGACTGCGCAGTGTTGGAACACTCGTCTATTAACCTGGCGTAGACTGCGCAGTGTTGGAACACTCGTCTATTAACCTGGCGTAGACTGCACAGTGTTGGAACACTCGTCTATTAACCTGGCGTAGACTGCACAGTGTTGGAACACTCGTCTATTAACCTGGCGTAGACTGCGCAGTGTTGGAACAATCGTCTATTAACCTGGCGTAGACTGCACAGTGTTGGAACAATCGTCTATTAACCTGGCGTAGACTGCACAGTGTTGGAACAATCGTCTATTAACCTGGCGTAGACTGCACAGTGTTGGAACACTCGTCTATTAACCTGGCGTAGACTGCGCAGTGTTGGAACAATCGTCTATTAACCTGGCGTAGACTGCACAGTGTTGGAACAATCGTCTATTAACCTGGCGTAGACTGCACAGTGTTGGAACAATCGTCTATTAACCTGGCGTAGACTGCGCAGTGTTGGCACACTCGTCTATTAACCTGGCGTAGACTGCGCAGTGTTGGAACAATCGTCTATTAACCTGGCGTAGACTGCACAGTGTTGGCACACTCGTCTATTAACCTGGCGTAGACTGCACAGTGTTGGAACAATCGTCTATTAACCTGGCGTAGACTGCGCAGTGTTGGAACAATCGTCTATTAACCTGGCGTATACTGCACAGTGTTGGAACAATCGTCTATTAACCTGGCGTAGACTGCGCAGTGTTGGCACACTCGTCTATTAACCTGGCGTAGACTGCGCGATGGCTGGCTTAAAATAGTTTAAAGGGCAAGAAAATCGATTTAATTGCACCGGGTTTTAAACCATATGGCTCGGTTTCGTTTGGAAGGGTGGACTGCCGAAAGCGTCGAACTAAGAACGAACTCCGCAACTCTAGCGGTGACTCCCCGGTGTCTCTGAAAAAATTGCACTCGTGAACCGTCGACGTAGCCCGGAATCGTACCCACAATCTTTGGAGCGAGAGGCAGGTGGCGTAATCACACTCGCCAATAGTCTCGGCGTAGACTGCAGGGTGGTTGGCACACTCATCCCCTAGTTGTGGCGTAGACTGAAGAGTGGTTGGCATACTCATCATCTAGTTGAGGCGTAGACTGAAGGGTGATTAGCACACTCATCCCCTAGTTGAGGCGTAGACTGAAGGGTGATTAGCACACTCATCCCCTAGTTGAGGCGTAGACTGAAGGGTGATTAGCACACTCATCTCCTAGTTGAGGCGTTGACTGCACAGTGGTTGGCACACTCATCCCCTAGTTGTGGCGTTGACTGCACGGTGGTTGGCACACTCATCCCCTAGTTGTGGCGTAGATTGAAGGGTGGTTGGCACACTCATCCCCTAGTTGAGGCGTAGACTGCACGGTGGTTGGCACACGCATCACCTAGTTGTGGCGTTGACTGCACAGTGGTTGGCACACTCATCCCCTAGTTGTGGCGTAGACTGAAGGGTGGTTGGCACACTCATCACCTAGTTGTGGCGTAGATTGAAGGGTGTTTGGCACACTCATCCCCTAGTTGTGGCGTAGACTGCAGGGTGGTTGGCACACTCACCCCCTAGTTGTGGCGCAGATTGAAGGGTGGTTGGCATACTCATCACCTAGTTGTGGCGTTGACTGCACAGTGGTTGGCACACTCATCCCCTAGTTGTGGCACAGACTGAAGGGTGGTTGGCATACTCATCCCCTAGTTGTGGCGTTGACTGCACAGTGGTTGGCACACTCATCCCCTAGTTGTGGCACAGACTGAAGGGTGGTTGGCACACGCATCCCCTAGTTGTGGCACAGACTGAAGGGTGGTTGGCATACTCATCCCCAAGTTGTGGCGTAGATTGAAGGGTGGTTGGCACACTCATCCCCTAGTTGTGGCACAGACTGAAGGGTGGTTGGCACACTCACCCCCTAGTTGTGGCGCAGATTGAAGGGTGGTTGGCATACTCATCACCTAGTTGTGGCGTTGACTGCACAGTGGTTGGCACACTCATCCCCTAGTTGTGGCACAGACTGAAGGGTGGTTGGCATACTCATCCCCTAGTTGTGGCGTTGACTGCACAGTGGTTGGCACACTCATCCCCTAGTTGTGGCACAGACTGAAGGGTGGTTGGCACACGCATCCCCTAGTTGTGGCACAGACTGAAGGGTGGTTGGCATACTCATCCCCAAGTTGTGGCGTAGATTGAAGGGTGGTTGGCACACTCATCCCCTAGTTGTGGCACAGACTGAAGGGTGGTTGGCATACTCATCACCTAGTTGTGGCGTAGATTAAAGGGTGGTTGGCACACTCATCGCCTAGTTGTGGCACAGACTGAAGGGTGGTTGGCATACTCATCACCTAGTTTTGGCGTAGATTGAATGGTGGTTGGCACACTCATCCCCTAGTTGTGGCACAGACTGAAGGGTGGTTGGCATACTCATCACCTAGTTATGGCACAGACTGAAGGGTGGTTGGCACACTCATCCCCTAGTTGTGGCACAGATTGAAGGGTGGTTGGCATACTCATCACCTAGTTGTGGCGTTGACTGCACAGTGGTTGGCACACTCATCCCCTAGTTGTGGCACAGACTGAAGGGTGGTTGGCACACTCATCCCCTAGTTGTAGCACAGACTGAAGGGTGGTTGGCACACTCATCCCCTAGTTGTGGCACAGACTGAAGGGTGGTTGGCATACTCATCACCTAGTTGTGGCGTTGACTGCACAGTAGTTGGCACACACATCCCCTAGTTGTGACACAGACTGAAGGGTGGTTGGCATACTCATCACCTAGTTGTGGCGTTGACTGCACAGTGGTTGGCACACTCATCCCCTAGTTGTGGCACAGGCTGAAGGGTGGTTGGCACACTCATCCCCTAGTTGTAGCACAGACTGAAGGGTGGTTGGCACACTCATCCCCTAGTTGTGGCACAGACTGAAGGGTGGATGGCATACTCATCACCTAGTTGTGGCGTAGATTGAAGGGTGGTTGGCATACTCATCACCTAGTTGTGGCACAGACTGAAGGGTGGTTGGCATACTCATCACCTAGTTGTGGCGTTGACTGCACAGTGGTTGGCACACTCATCCCCTAGTTGTGGCACAGACTGAAGGGTGGTTGGCACACTCATCTCCTAGTTGTGGCGTAGATTGAAGGGTGGTTGGCATACTCATCACCTAGTTGTGGCGTAGATTGAAGGGTGGTTTGCACACTCATCCCCTAGTTGTGGCGTTGATTGAAGGGTGGTTGGCATACTCATCACCTAGTTGTGGCGTTGACTGCACAGTGGTTGGCACACTCATCCACTAGTTGTGGCGTTGATTGAAGGGTGGTTGGCATACTCATCACCTAGTTGTGGCGTAGATTGAAGGTTGATTGGCACACTCATCCCCTAGTTGTGGCGTTGATTGAAGGGTGGTTGGCGCACTCATCCCCTAGTTGTGGCGTAGATTGAAGGGTGGTTGGCATACTCATCACCTAGTTGTGGCGTAGATTGAAGGGTGGTTGGCACACTCATCCCCTAGTTGTGGCGTAGATTGAAGGGTGGTTGGCATACTCATCACCTAGTTGTGGCGTAGATTGAAGGGTGGTTTGCACACTCATCCCCTAGTTGTGGCGTTGATTGAAGGGTGGTTGGCATACTCATCACCTAGTTGTGGCGTTGACTGCACAGTGGTTGGCACACTCATCCCCTAGTTGTGGCGTAGATTGAAGGGTGGTTGGCATACTCATCACCTAGTTGTGGCGTTGACTGCACAGTGGTTGGCACACTCATCCCCTAGTTGTGGCGTTGACTGCACAGTGGTTGGCATACTCATCACCTAGTTGTGGCGTTGATTGAAGGGTGGTTGGCACACTCATCCCCTAGTTGTGGCGTTGACTGCACAGTGGTTGGCACACTCATCCCCTAGTTGTGGCGTTGACTGCACAGTGGTTGGCACACTCATCCCCTAGTTGTGGCGTTGATTGAAGGGTGGTTGGCACACTCATCCCCTAGTTGTGGCGTTGACTGCACAGTGGTTGGCATACTCATCACCTAGTTGTGGCGTAGATTGAAGGGTGGTTGGCACACTCATCACCTAGTTGTGGCGTAGATTGAAGGGTGGTTTGCACACTCATCCCCTAGTTGTGGCGTTGATTGAAGGGTGGTTGGCATACTCATCACCTAGTTGTGGCGTAGATTGAAGGGTGGTTTGCACACTCATCCCCTAGTTGTGGCGTTGATTGAAGGGTGGTTGGCATACTCATCACCTAGTTGTGGCGTTGACTGCACAGTGGTTGGCACACTCATCCACTAGTTGTGGCGTTGATTGAAGGGTGGTTGGCATACTCATCACCTAGTTGTGGCGTAGATTGAAGGTTGATTGGCACACTCATCCCCTAGTTGTGGCGTTGATTGAAGGGTGGTTGGCGCACTCATCCCCTAGTTGTGGCGTAGATTGAAGGGTGGTTGGCATACTCATCACCTAGTTGTGGCGTAGATTGAAGGGTGGTTGGCACACTCATCCCCTAGTTGTGGCGTAGATTGAAGGGTGGTTGGCATACTCATCACCTAGTTGTGGCGTAGATTGAAGGGTGGTTTGCACACTCATCCCCTAGTTGTGGCGTTGATTGAAGGGTGGTTGGCATACTCATCACCTAGTTGTGGCGTTGACTGCACAGTGGTTGGCACACTCATCCCCTAGTTGTGGCGTAGATTGAAGGGTGGTTGGCATACTCATCACCTAGTTGTGGCGTTGACTGCACAGTGGTTGGCACACTCATCCCCTAGTTGTGGCGTTGACTGCACAGTGGTTGGCATACTCATCACCTAGTTGTGGCGTTGATTGAAGGGTGGTTGGCACACTCATCCCCTAGTTGTGGCGTTGACTGCACAGTGGTTGGCACACTCATCCCCTAGTTGTGGCGTTGACTGCACAGTGGTTGGCACACTCATCCCCTAGTTGTGGCGTTGATTGAAGGGTGGTTGGCACACTCATCCCCTAGTTGTGGCGTTGACTGCACAGTGGTTGGCATACTCATCAGCCTAGTTGTGGCATAGATTGAAGGGTGGTTGGCACACTCATCACGTAGTTGTGGCGTAGATTGAAGGGTGGTTGGCACACTCATCACCTAGTTGGGGCGTAGACTAAAGGGTGGTTGGCACACTCATCACCTAGTTGTGGCGTTGACTGCACAGTGGTTGGCACACTCATGCCCTAGTTGTGGCGTAGATTGAAGGGTGGTTGGCACACTCATCACCTAGTTGTGGCGTTGACTGCACAGTGGTTGGCACACTCATCACCTAGTTGTGGCACAGACTGAAGGGTGGTTGGCACACGCATCCCCTAGTTGTGGCGTTGACTGCACAGTGGTTGGCATATTCGTCTATTAATCCTATCCTAGATTCTGGTTTGTGACAGAGCTGCATTTTTTCCCAATGCGCAAGGCTCATGGAAATAGTGTTAGATT
The DNA here is from genome assembly GCA_014155875.1 of Cepaea nemoralis. NCBI lineage: Eukaryota > Metazoa > Mollusca > Gastropoda > Stylommatophora > Helicidae > Cepaea > Cepaea nemoralis. The sequence goes on along the minus strand of JACEFZ010024623.1, from coordinate 213,306 downwards.
TACTTCTAGGCGGAAAAGGGTGATCTCATAGTAAATAATGCCTTTAGCGTGTGAGGTCCTAGTTCCTCACATATTCTAATTCAAGACATATGGGATGGAGTGGCCAGTTCCCTTCTTTTTCTCCGCTCTCTTGTGCCCAGACAATTTCAGACAATTCTGAAAAATTCCTGGTACTCATTTTGATAAGGCGGGATCTCACCGACGCCGTAATGGTAGGAAAAAACTACTCCTGTTGCAGATTGAACCTGGATCAGTGTCTGGATGACAAGCACGCTATGCCACTGCGACTCCAAGAGTCGATAACTCTTCTGCGATGGAATAAACAACAGCAATCAATTGGAGAGTAAAGAAGACAATATTTCCTGTAGTACCTTTAAGCTGTTGTCAGTTTTATTGATTTGTGTGCTAGCTTGAGATCAATGCCTAGTATTGACACAATTTTGTCGGGACTGCTGTCGGTTTCGCTTTTCACATGGAGCAGTGAGGGGCACTTTTCGGGAGGTGGGGACAGGGGGGCAGAATTTTGTTGGTCTAGGAACGGAACAATTATGGAGTAACCCGTTGTGAAGTTGGAAACGCGACTAACTAATTATTGACAAAATGGTTCTCTGATAATTTGTCGAATGTTTTGCATGTTATCTGATAATGGCTGGATTGAACAGATGACCCCCCCCCCACCCCCACCCCCCTCCCCCTCCCCCACCCCATTATGCAATAGTCGAGAGTAATATATGTGAGGCTCTGAAATGTCATAACCTTAGAGCACTAACTGGGGTTAGTGATCACGTCTATCCAAAGCCTTCTGTCTTGTATACTGCCAGTCATTTCTGGTACTGATGTTCCCTGATACCACGATGTCAAACTGCCCAAAATCTTCTCTCTTGGTCTCCACCTGCGTCTCCCTCCTCCTTGTTTTCCGTTGTGACACGACATATGCCAGTTTTCCTGTTCTCGAGGCATGCCAAGGAATGTGAATTGCCTTCTTCTGATGCGAGTAGGCAATTCTCTTCGTGAGTTAACTTCTTTCAAGATATCTTCGTTGGTTTTTCTATTAGTCCATGATGTTGACATCAATCTTCTATAAAACCAAATATCCGCAGTTTTTACATAATTCCTCACTTGTCAGCTAACTTTCCATGATTGGCTTCCTTTAATACCACATTACCTTTTACACGTAGTAGATCTGTACTCCCAAAACATTTCTCGGTACCCATTAAGCTCTGGTTGACCTGGCAACAAAGGTCATCGATGCGAATTATAACCTGTGACCAACATGTCGGCAGGTAAACGTGCTAGCCATTGCGTAACCGCTGTTCATATATATATATATATATATATATAAAATTGTGTGTGTGTGTGTGTGTCTGTGTGTGTGTGTCTGTGGTGTAAACCAAGTTATTAACATGAAATGTGCTACACTGCTTATGGGTGATGGGAATACATGATGTCTTTGTGGAATTTGGTCCCCTATGCTATAATCTATACTGCTGGATAGTTTCCTGGTTTTGTGCGTGTAAACTGTTGTTATCGGGGAAACCCCTGAGGTTATGAAAGTAAAGACATCAATATTTTATTGTGGTGTATGGATCGGGACAGAGCCATGAGGGGACAAAGTTGTCTCGAGGTATGGTCTCCGCCTCGAGGGCTGGAGGTCCCGGGTTCAAGTCCCGGTGACGAACGGGATTTTTTTTCACGTGGACTTCTAGTAACAAAATTCCCCATGGTCTCTGGGTAGTGAGCTCGGACGTGCGTGTGTATTGTTGCGCACGTAAAAAATCCATTGGCAGTTGGATATCGAAAAAGAGTAGCCTAACGGCGCTGTCAAAAAATTGTCATTTACTGCAAATATAGTACCTTGCGGTGTATGGCGAGAAAGTGGGGGGTGTCTTTGAGCCTCAGGAATTAAGGCCGCCTGGCTGGTGCAGTCGCCGCGAACTGTGCAGGTTAGAATTTTCTTTTTGCCCCCGACAGAGAAAAATCCCACAACTTACCGACGATTCGAACGCAGGTCTCCTAACGGAAAATCCTCCGTTTTAGCCACTAGGCCAGCCACTCCTAACAACGCTACTCGGGCAAAATTTTGAGTTAAAAATCTACCCAAAGTATTTCAGGATCCCCGCCGGTGCTACGGAATTCGTGCACTGAGCTGAGATTCTCCGGACTGAGGCTTGAGTTAGGAATGGAACGGAGCACTTATGGGTTACACCCGTGTGCTGTGATGTTGATCCGTCGACTAAACCCCAACTAAACTAAAATAAGAGGCATGAGAGAAAAGCTAACACGAAATATAAGACGAGTTACCAGAAAACCGAAAAATGTGATTGCCACAGTCACATCTGGTTCCGAAACATTAAAATAATACTCAGTTTAGAAGTAGCAATAGATCATAATTTTACACCTTGATGCATATTGAGGATATAGTTCTGGCAATTTATTTTTAATGCACCAAACAATACTCTTTAGATTATCTGGTCAATATCACGCCAGCTGACTTAGTTTTCAAAACATATTAGGGGCGTTTATTTGAAACCCGTTCCAATGGCTTTATTCCAAAAGCATGAAAGAAACATTAACAGGTGTGGTCGAATTAAACAAAGCATTCATTTTGAATGAATTGTGCACCATGGGTTGGTCAGAAGAAGTCGCCGTAGGCATTCAGGCAAGCATCCCATTGCTTAGGTAGGCGGCGAATGCCGTCCGCAAAAAAAATGGATTGTGGTTACTCACTGAAACAAGTGTTTACCGCGTTCATTACGTCTGCATCTGTGTGCAATCGTTGCCCCTTGAGAGCTGTTTTTAGAGGTTTGAACAAATGAAAATCATATGGTGACAAATCAGAACTATAGACTGGATGCTGCAGAATTTCATACTTCTTCCTTGCTAATGCTTCCTGCACAATCTTTGCGACATGCGGACGAGCATTATCGTGCAACAAAATCACACCGCGAGAAAGCATGCCGGGTCGTTTATTCTTGATGGTTTTTTGCAGCTTGTCTAGCGTTTGTAAGTAGTGGGTAGAGTTGATGTTGACACCAGGTTCTTTAAAGTCGACCAACAATATACCTTCAGGTCAAAAAGTGCACTCAGCATAACCTTACCAGGGGAAATCTGTCATTTTCATTTACTGCCAATATAGTACATTACGGTATATGGCAGACGGGTCTCTGAGCCTGTGGAATTAAGACCACCTGGCTAGTGCAGTCGCCGCGAACTGTGCAGGTTAGGACTTTCTTTTTGCCCCCGACAGAAAAAAATCCCACACCTTACCGAGGGATCGAACCCGGGTCTCCCGAAGGAGATTCCGGTGTTCTAGCCACTCGGCCAGCCGCTCCTCGGGGAAATCTGTAACTTGAATTTTTTGGCTTTTGGTGATCCAGCATGCTCCTATTGCATGCTCTCTCTTTTTGCTGCTCGCCTCAAAGAGGTGATACCATGATTCATCGCCTACTACTATGCGGAAGAGAAATGCATCGTCCTCCACTCTGTAACGCAGCAAGTGGTTCAAACACCATCCCATGCGTTCCTCTTTTTGGTGGTCGGTCAACATCCGTGGTATACACTGTGAATACACCTTACGATATTGCAGTATCTTACGAACTACCTTTTGAATTGTCCCAATGGACACATCAAATTCTTTCGCTAGCGAACGTATGCTTCGACAACGGTTCATTTGTACTGCTGCATCAATTTTGGCGATGGTTTTTTCACGCAGTTCTATGCAGCCAGTTTGGGAGGACTGATAAGACGATGGGATAAGTGCATCAATGTTGGTGAAAATTATGTTGAGAAATAAAGGGACAATGTATGTATAAAAATAAACTGGTTTCAAGTTGTTATCATGTTTAGTTATTTTTCTACAGCCATTTGTGACTTACTTATTTAGTCGGTTAGTTAGTTAGTTAGTCGCGGTTCCAACTTCACGGCAACAGGTCATCCCCATTATGCTCCGTTCCTGTGCCAGTGAATATCACACAAAATGCTCCTCATTGCCCCATGTGAAAAGTGGAACTGACATTAGTCTCGGCAAGCCAACAGCCCGCACAGGTACACTGTGCATAATGCCGCTGCCAGAATGCCAACATAAAAGTCATCCATGAAAATTACAGTTCATCGTCGATGGAATCGTCAGTCACCAGAAAGACTTCATTGACCCGGGTTTTCTCTCATGGTTCGGACTCTTTCCGCAGGGCAACCCGCCGAAAGCGCCGCACAAAGCACGAACTTACATATTGACTTCCCCTAGTATAATTAAGTAGCATAATGAATCCTTCCAATCGAAATAAACAAACCACATTGTCATGTTGTAACGGGAACGCTGCAAGGGCAAGGAGGGACACCACGAAAGAACATGCTAGACAGTTTGACATCATGGCGTGGAGGAACACCAGTATCGGGAATGATTGGCAGCACACGAGACAGAGGACTATGGAGCAACATGTTCACCAACGTCTCACGGCACGGACTATATGAAGAAAAATGTCAGATAACGTCAAAGGGTTTTGTTTATTGTACCACTTCAAAGGACGGAACATTTTAAACAAACTCACGAAATATTCTAAATTGCCACATGTACGACAAAGAAATAAATGTCTGTTGTGGCGTATTTTTGATGGATGAATTGCAACATTCTGGAAAATTGTCACAACGCCAAAAACCGGACTTCATTTATGTTTCTTGTTTTTTATCTTGTCAGTTTTCTGTGTAAGAGTGCATGTTATTTGAAAGCATAGAATCCGTCGATATAATTTAGAAACTACATACATGTATGATTATTATCTGTATGTCTATCTGTTTATTATATGTTTGTTTATCTGTTTATTATTTGTTTGTCTATCTGTTTATTGTGTGTTTATTTTGTCTGTTTATCTGTTTAGTATATGTCTGTTTATCTGTTTATTATATGTCTGTTTATCTGTTTATTATCTGTCTGTCTATGTTTTTATTATCTGTCTGTTCATAAGTTTATTATCTGTATATGTATATCTATCATTTAATTATCTGTCTGTCTATCTGTGTATTATCTCTCTGTCTGCCTGTCTGTCTCAGTATGGTCAACAGATTGTTGCTCGCATTCACCTAAACTGCCATGTAATATTCAAGTATTAAATACGTGTACACGCCTTCAAGCACAGTGAGCATATCGTACTAGAGCCATGCCGGTCTCCCTGGCGAGGGATTTTAACGACTTTCTTCGTAATCCCGTATATCCACGTGAGGAACATAGCTGCGCAAGATTCAGCAGCGGATCGCGTCACGTTGGCTATTTACGGGGTATGTGAGCCGGTCGCTGAGAAAGCAATGGCAAACTACTGAGCGTAATCTTGCCAAGACCATCAACAGCAGCTGAAAAATGCTGGTATTGACTGCAACGTCCTGTAAGGGATATGCAACTTAAAATTTTAAAAAATCAACAACTAGAGCCATAATGGTATAGACCAATCGACACTCTGTTGGTGATGCAGTTGGTGTCACGCCGATCACCTGTATTTCAAAAGCCATGACGGGATGGTCATGTTAGGCTAGGTCAATTTTCACATTCCAAGCCGATGAGGTTTCGAAACTATGACCTCCCAGTTGGCAGGCAAGCGTCTAGCCACTACGCACTGGCGGCTCCTATTGTGCGTTGTATATACCCTTGATGGAATTTTCTCACTTGCTATTGTTGTGTCTTGCTCAATCTCTATAGCCTGATCTTCTTTGAATGTACGAGCAAAGTGGTACCTGGCTGGGTTTCTCCTCATAAGAAGCCCGAACCACTTTATTCGTCAGCTTTCTGTGCAGTGAATGAAGTGCGTCGTACAAATAAGTACATATTACGTCACACGTGATGGTCGGCGTGCCTGAGGGGTTTAACGTGCATAAACTTTTTCTTCTGGCGGCGGCGTAATGGGTTCGTTCCACAGACCTGTCATTTGAACGTAAATGCTGACTTTTCGTTCAGAATGCAATGTTAAACTACTTGGCGTAAAATTGCTCAGTAAATCACAAACCTCTAATAGGGACTTTATGTGACTGCACCGTCTTGCAAAGAACATGCAATTCTTTTCAATATAAGATTTTATGGAGTCCGCCTTTGGCTCATGCAGACCAGGATCGTCTCACGAGTAGACTAATAGGAAATACGATAGTATAGACCAGCACCCCCTAGATCCTAGATCGGACGTTTAACCTTCTCGGACAATGGCGACAATCTCGGAAAACCAGTGGTCACCTTGTTCGTTTTAAAAATATCTCTGCAGTTGGAAATCGAGAAAGTTCAGGACGAATTGCCGCTGCTCAGACACAATTTCCACATTAGGAAAGCTGCGTCAAAATATACATATTGTATGTGATTCTGCTAATAAATTAGAGAACTTGGTGACAATTGGCAAGATTGAGGAGAAAAGAACAGGGATGGGCGGGGGGGGGGGGGGTGGAAGAGAGACAGAGAAGTAAATATCTGGATGACTTGACAACGTGGCATGGCCAAGACAAGAGCACGGAGTTGATCTACCACTATGTTGATCATGTGAGATGGCGAAACATGACCGCCCACGCTAATCGGCATGGCATATAATGAAGCTGATTTTTGGTCCTGGCCGATGTTACGGTGTTCATGCCATGTGCTCATCTTGTGTGATCTATAGGGGGTACTGGATCATGTGTGGACATGTCCGCGTGCAATGAAAGTGATCCCTTACAATCCAAGCCAAACGTTTAATATTTTTAATGTCAGGATCATATGTAGCAGGTTGAGTTGAGTTGAGTCAAGCTAAGAACCGACATCGTTGCACTCAGGCCATTTCCATATGCTCTCCGTCCCCTCGATTAATAGCTAGCGAAGAGTCATACTACTAATCGTTACCACCGCTATCTGATTGAAAGTTTTCCTGATCTTCCCTCTCAGAATTGAGATTCCTCCAGAACTCCTGCCGATCACCCGCAATCCAATTTTTTTCCACATACGGGTTACCCAACCTTCTCCAGCTGGTCCCACAGGCGCACGGCCAACTCTCCCTTATCCGTAGGTAATCTACCACCAAGATGTGCATTTCCTGCCAGCCTATCAGCCTGTTCATTAAACCGCACCCCCCCCCCCCCCCCCACACACACACACACATGGCCAGGGGAAAATATCCACACAATTCTCACAATCTGTGAACTCTGAAGCGAGGATAGCCATTCCACACGAAACATTCCTTTCGCCACCTTACTAAGCACACTCCTTGAATCCGCAATGAAGACAATGTGTGTTGCATTTGACTCCTCTAACCAATGGAATGCCGCTATTACTGCTTCCACCTCCATTCTCATGCTGGAGGTCGTAGTCTCATATCCAGACTCTTCTTATTCAAGATTCGTCCATTAGGATTCGCAATGAAACCCAAACCACAACGTCTCTTTCTCATCACTGCCCTATCGGTGTAGATCACTATCAGGGTGGGGGGGGGGGGGGGGGCTGAGTGGTCTCGATGTATGGTGTCTGCCTCGAGTGCTGGAGGTCAAGCCCCGGTGAGGGCCGGGATTTTTTCAGGAGGAATTCTAGTAATAAAATGTCCCCTGGTCTATGGGTAGTGAGATCGGACGCCAAAGTGTATTGTTGCGCACGTAAACAACCCTTGGCTGTTGGAAATTGAAAAAGAGTAGCATAACGGCGCTGAATGGGCAAAATTTCGACTTAAAAATCTACCCAAAGTATTTCATTATCCTCGTCGGTGCTACGGAGTTCGTGCTCTGAGCTGAGATTCTCCGCACTCAGGTTTGAGTTAGGAGAAGAACGGAGCACTTATGGGTTACACCCGTGTGCCGTGATGTTGATCCGTCGACTAAACTAACACTAAACTAAACTAAACTAAACTATAGATCACTATGTCACCTTGATGTGCGTTTTTTATGTTGCATATCCCTTACAGGACGTTGCAGTCAACACCAGCATTTTTCAGCTGCTGTTGATTTACAAGGCAAGTGATACGTTCAGTAGATTGCCGTTGCTTTCTGAACGACAGGTCCACAAACCCCAGTAAGTTACCATCGCGGCGTGAACCGCTGCCGATTCTCGTAGCTGCTGTTTTCCCCACGTGGATAACCGGGATTACGAACAATGTCGTTAAACCTTTGGCCAGGGAGACCGGCGTTACTGTGGATCAGTTGTTGAACCTCACACTCTGTGCGGCCCGCTGCCTATTCTCTGCACTCAATACCCATGGTTACTGTTACTTTGTGCAAGTCCGTCATGTCTCCGGTACCTGAACCCATTTTTTTCACTATTAATGGTCTCTACATCCTACATCACACACCTGACACACACCACACACACACACACACACACACACACACACACAACACACAAACACGCACACACACACACACACACACACACACACACATATATATATAGCCATCCAGGACCTGCCTCGTCATAGCCTATGCCCCTTGACCATATTCATGGCTTCATGCAGGGAGTGATCTCTATCTGCAGCAATTCTCAGGTGCCATTTGGCCTGAAGAAGCCTATGCCTGTACGTCATTGCTGGTAGCGCCAGGATATGCCTCATGCATATACTCGGTGTGTCTTTTGTGCACCCCAGGATCACCCACATGGCCGCATTCTGTATGCGCTACAGCCTTTCAAGCTGTCTCTTTGACACTGTCAGCAACTCTTTACCATACTCAATGACAAATTATTAACTGCTGAAATAGCCTGTAAAGCAACCTATGCTCAGTCAAATTTGGTGCCATCGCCCTCAGTGCATTACGTCCCTTACCAGCCTTCATCAATTTTACATGATCCTTAAAAGACACACACCAGTCAAAAGTGATTGCTAAGGACTTTCCTTTACTCTCTCTCTCTCTACTAAAAGGACATCCATTCAATATAATACATGGGACATCTGTCTTCACGATCCGGTTATCCAGGAAGTACCACACATCCGACGCCTTGCCTGGGTTTATAACGGCCCCTGCGTCCTTGCACCACTCCGCCACTCTGTTTACTGCCATTTGTAAGTCTTCAGCCAGTAACAGGTACTATGCAGCAACATCGCTCATTTCACGGCACGGGAAAAATGATGTTTTGCCAGATTCCTTGTCTTATAAAATGTACCATGATGTTTTCGATGTCCTGTCTTCGTTCTTGTCGGTCAGTGCCACTTCTTCTAGGAACTATGCTTTTTGTCAATGTTCTTTCCAAACCAATCTCACACCGTTTGTTGCCATTGCCAAAGTATTACAGTTTCTTAGACATGCCGCTGTTATTGAGCCAGTTATCTTCTTTGTTTAGATCTTGTAGAATGTCAGTATGTTTTATGTTCTTGGCCACAATTATCTAAGAATTTTACTGTAACATTTATATTCAATGGCCCCAATATTCTTCTTTCCTAATTGAGAAATGGTCTGTGCCTATGATCAGTCTTCATGTCTAATTCAACCCTTTCTAGTGGAACAGCTAAAAAATAAAATAAAATGATGGTGTTGACTGCGACGGCCTGAGAGAGAGAGAGAGAGAGAGAGAGAGAGAGAGAGAGAGAGAGAGAGAGAGAGAGAGAGAAGAGAGAGAGAGAGAGAGAGAAAGAGAGAGAGCGAAACCGACTCTTTGCTTACGTTTTTCAATTTTTGAGTTAAAATTAATCAGTAGAGTTCAAATTAAATAAATGCGGATCATAACTTGAAACCTAAGTTAGTTGCATATCCTTTACAGGTTGTCGCAGGTAATCCCATCATTTTTTGACTGGTTAGGATTTCTTGTCTAGTTTACATTCAGTAGTCTGCCATTGCTTTCTGCACGACCGGCACTCATACCATTTTATTTGAACAACGCTGGGTGCCCTGCTGCTAAATGGCCCGCAGCTGTGTTTCGAACGCGTTAGGGGGATTTATAGCCCTTTTCCCCTTAGCCCTTTATAGTCTAAAGTCAACGCTTATTGACGTGCTAGAAAGATGTCAGCATGACCGAATGAATAACAGCACTCGCTCTTAAACTTCCGGTATGCTAATGCCAATGTAGCATGTTCAACACCTACACCGGTCAGTTGGACTTTAATGTTGACTTTTCGTCCTTGACTTGGGGACGTAATTACATGCACTTCAGAAGTGCGAGTGGTTTCGCCTGATGACGAGGGACACTGGTAATAGGGAAAGCTAATCAACACGCATACATCAGTTCACTGCACAAGAAGTAGTAGCAAGTGGTATGGACTACCCTTGAGTTCAAAGCGAGCCAGGGCAAAAAAAACCAAAAGCTAACTAGAAAAGATGACTTGTCTACAACCAATACAGCATCAAGCACAACAATTTAGAAGATGACTTGTCTACAACCAATACAGCATCAAGGACAACAATTTAGAAGATTGACAGAGCCCATAGAAAATGGAAGTGGAGGTATTCTCTTGAATCTAAAGAAATGGATAGAAGAAAACAGTCAGTGGCAACTGTAAAATTCTCAAGTAACTTCAAAGTAGAGCTAGAGGCCTTGAAAACTGCAGCAGAAATGCTTTTGATGTAAGGGAAATAAGACAAAAACATAGCTATCTTCACAGTCCGTTGTCTCAATGCTGAAGAGCAAAAACAGTTCAGTACCAGCACAGTGGCTTCCCAACTCTCATCCAGCCGAATTGTACACATTGACCTGGGTTCCCATGTCGATCAAGTCTAAAGTGGGTACCAAGAAATGCCTTGAGAAACAAAAGCGGCAGGCGTGATGTTGATCTATACCGATTGGTCTATACAAATATAAAGGCTAGCAACATATAATGGATATCTCTGACAGCGTATAGAAAAGGCCCTTTGCTCACTTGACTATTGCGAGGTAACAAGCGCCAAGAGGTTTCTACCTGCCAGAAAAAGTCTCCATTTGGACTAATGTTTTCACCAGTCTTATCTTATTCATAGCCATTACAAAAATAGAATTGGCCTAGATGGGTCTTCACTCTTAGTTGTCGTCACCATGAGCATCGATTTGAACATTCCTCTTAGAATCCAGGATCGGTATCCTCACATAATATGATAATCAGACAATCTTCTGACAGATAAATCAGTCGGTGTGATATTGACCACTCATGGCACCAACCACGTGCTGTTTTGTCAATACTGACCACTTCACTCATCATTTGCCATACTGGTCAAGCGTCATCACAGCATGCATCGAGATCAATATTGGTCAAGACTGACCGCCTCACGCATCGAGAATCTTTTGTCCAAGCATATATGTGGCAAACACCGTATCCCCAAAACGTCTGTATGGCATGGACACTGGTTCGTTGGCTTGTTAAATGGTAATTTATTATGTTTTTAGCCTTGTGAAACCACAGTTACATTGGTATGTTTGTTACGATACATCTGGTTGTGCCACTTTGACTTCAGAATAAGGTCACCATAAACCAGACAGTTAATAACTATCTGTCATTACGATTTTGAACCCAATCAGAGCTTAAATCAAGCCACGCTAAGAAAGCTAAGCCCGCACTGTATCATCAGTCAGGTTCTTGATGATACCACGCTGTGTTCTAAGCCCGCACTGTATCATCAGTCAGGTTCTTGATGATACCACGCTGTGTTCTAAGCCGTTCAATCTTTGACCATGGTCAATATTTATTAACATATACAATACGGGAGCTGGCTTGGCTATTGTTGTCATGTCTTTTTGTGAGATTGCCATGTCTGAACATAAGAGGATAGCCGTAGGGGTCTTACAGAAGTGAATGAACAGAGAGTTCATGAAAGAAATAAACAGAGACGTTCAAATAGTTGGATGATTTTACAAGAATTGACACTTTTATAAAGAGTAAACTATAGAAACTTTCAAATAGTTTGGTTACATAACAAGACATGGTACTATTATCAACAATAAAGAGTAAACTACAGAGACATTCAGATAGTTTGATCACATTCAGTCAATACATAACACTTTTATGAAGAGTAAAACAAGATATAAATGTTAAAGATAATCGAGTAAGAAGCAACCAGCAGTACAATTGGGAAGATGGCACCAAGGAATGGAAGACCAGTAGTTTGTCAGACTGTATCACTAGAGCGAGACATGGCAAATGCTGGAGATCTATGGCAACTAACGTTCACTGTGGTGGCGGCACTTGATTGATTCATTAATTGATTCAACTTAAAAAGTAATGGTTACCGAAATGTTTCCATTCGGAAAAAAACGTTCATTTCCTGCTCCACCAATCAGTTGTTGGACCCTGGTCTTAATTTAAACAATGTTTGCACAAGACTGGAAAGTCAATATCAATTTAACTACGGCTAGAATGCTTACACGAGTCTCATTAGTTTTCCTGTAAATGGTTAACTTGCTGATTTGCTCCTCAGACTAGATCAGCAAGTCAACTATCCGAGCTGATTTATGTAAATACAAACTCTCAGTACCACGCGGGAGGTCTGTGAGCTTGAAATGTCATAGTAAAGCGATCCGATGGGTTACCGGGTTTGTTTTTGAAGATGGTCAAACAGGCTAAATTCACATCATTTCCGGCTCAGTTTCCATCTTCACATCAAAGATCGGATGCAGTTGATCCCCAGCTTTCTCTGTGGTTTACCTTTATCGCACAGTCTGATATCTTCTCCCATGTTCTCTTTTTAAATCATAATTTGACGTCTGAAATGATTGCATTTCTTTGGCTGTTTTCTGTACCTCACTTAATTTTCCTCCATCTTACCATAAGTTTTCGGAGTGTTTTGTCTTTGTATATGTCAAAAATATCGTATAGGACTAATGTTGATCCCCTACAGTACTTCTAATTTATCCCTAACTTGTTAAAGACTTCAACCTGACTTATCTGCCTGATGTTGTATCACTACAATACTTCTAATGTTATTTCTAATTTGTTGCAGACTTCACGATGACTTAACAAACAAATACAATATAAGCAAAAGATATCATAATCTATGTGAGAAGAATAATTTGCAAAAAGAAATGGAAATTACTAAAATACACCAGAGACCATCACAGTCATTCTTTCCAGTAGTTATTTTATGAGAGAGGAAGTTAGCCGGTTCAGTCGGTCCAAACGAATGGTTACATTTAGCGTGTTTTATTGTGTTTTCCCGTCTCCTAATGATGCCATTCATGTTTTCTTTTTATTGTTGCCGGTTGGAATAGCTGAGAAAATGGACCAAGTTCGTGTAGTGCATCTTTTATTGGACTAATTTAGATGTCGCTGTACAAGTTATCGAGTATGTAATTATGGTTATGGCGCACTTGTGAATAGGATTCATACCTACATGACTGATGGGTTGGAGCATGACCCATAACACAGAGTACCCCGCATGGGATTCAGAAGCAGACTGGCCAGAGGGTCAGCATGCCCCATAGCAAGTAAGTCCTGTTGGCCGCTAATGAAGTGGATCCCCTTAATCATTAGACAATCGGGTGAATGGTGTAATGGCCTTTTAATCCTGGCAACGAATATTATCAGACGCAGTCTGCCACTGGTGAGAAGTATTAGTTAGTTAGTTAGTTAGTTAGTTAGTTAGTTAGTTTAGTTAGTTAGTTAGTTAGTTAGTTAGTTAGTTAGTTAGTTAGTTAGTTAGTTAGTTAGTTAGTTAGTTAGTTAGTTAGTTAGTTAGTTAGTTAGTTAGTTAGTCGACAGATCATTCTCATTGCACATCGAACCATTCAGTCCATAAGGGCTCGGATCCCCTCCTCAGCAAATCCCGCAGCGTTCAGCGGCTAACGACACCAGTTTTATGTTGGTTTATCGATCTTCTTTGGCTTCCTGCGTAGTGTTCTTGTTTGGCCACACCTATTTTAAATTGCTGTTCTCGCAGCCTGGTCATGGTTGTAGATTCATAGTCATCACTTGGTTCTCGCAAAGTCTTACTTCTCGTAGAGCATTCAGAATGTCAGCCTGGTCCATGGCGCGTCCACCCTCCACAGTAGCCTCACCTGCGAGCTTGTCAGCCCGCTCATTCCCTTGTACTCCCGCTTGCCCTGGCACGGAGATGAAACTAATCTTTACCAGCCGAGACCGCTCCAGAGGCAGCAACCATTCTCTTCGGATCGACCCCTCCTCTATCCTCTTGAGCATGTTCATTGAGTCACTAAGGAAACATGCCCTAGTGAAAGTATGTGTCTCGAGCCATGTTATTGCTTTCCTTACTGCCATAACTTACATAGTAAGGCTACATGTGGTCTCAACACAAGCACCAGAGTCCTCCTTCACAATTCTCACTCCGGCCTGAGCCGTAAAGGCCCATGAGCTTCTCACATGTCGGACGACCGACCCATCTGTGTAGATGACAGCATCACCGTCTAACGAATTCTTGAAAATCTACACTTGTACTTCCGCCTTTACAGCAGCCGGATTTTCTTGTCTGCATTTTCTGTCTAGTTGGATGCAAATTGAAAAGGACGTACAGAAATTTGTTGGCACTTGTACCCACTCCTCGCCAGGTTCTAAGTCTTCAAGTGCACATACCTGTTGAAGAATGTCTTCGACTTGACCCATCCACGATCTTCCTCTTTTTAACCTGCTGCCCTTCACCTTCATAATTTCACTATGCAGTGGATGTTGTGTGTTTGCGTTAACTCTGAGGTAGGCACTGCTCTGCAAATTTGTATTCTGTCTTCAATGGTTGGAAAATCAAGAAGGTAGCTCATTGCCCTGCATGCTGTATCTCTTGTACATCCAAGAATAATGCGCATAGCTTTGTTATGCATCCTTTCCATCCTTTCTATCTGCTTACGGCTGAGAGTCAGGATCGTCATCTCTTACACAAAAACAGACATGACCAGCCCATCGTATAGAAGACATAGATGGCGCTGTTCAGTTTGCTGCCGTCATCGCCTGTATCACAGCCAAATCCCGCTTGGCCTTTGTTATCACCTGGTCTATATGCTCATTATAAGCAAGGCTTCGATCAAAACGTAAGCCCAGATATTTCATTGCCTGCGTTCTTTCCAGACTTATTACGATAGGTCAAGCCACGTAGTGGACCCATGAGCATTCCTGAACCATACCTCGAGACCGACCCCATCATAATGGTAAAGTCCGTTCTGTAGACATCCAGCGACTCCATGAGTGCTAGGGGTGGGATGTCCTTGCTTCAATATTGTATAGGTAGATTTGTGTAGAAATTGTAGTTAGGAAACTTAGTTGTATGTCCTTTACATGACGTTGCAGTCAATACCAGCATGTGTGTCTGTCTGTGATTTACTAGGCAATTATTACGTTCAATAGCTTGCCATTGCTTTGTGAACGACGGATGCCTCTTACCATCTAAATCAATGCAAATTGATCTGCTTCCAAATCGACCGCAGCTGATGTTGAACCCTAGTCTCGTTATGACGGCAAATTATGAACCACGTTCAGTGCCACTAAGCCACATATCTAGTCAGCTAATAGTTAGATGTTTTTTGTTTATTTTTCATATCCTATTTACAGGACATCGCTGTCAACACCAGCATTTTACTGCTGTTGTTGATGTCTTGGAAAGTTTACGTTCAGTAGTTCACCATTTCTTTCTGAATGACCGGATCCCTTATTATCACGTTAAAACCCAGCGCAACGCATTCTGCTGCCAAATCGGTCGCAGCTGTGTTTCGAACGCGGGTAAACGGGCTTACGAATCGCGTCCGCAAATATCTTAACCACGGAGACCGGCAATAGTGAGGTTAGACACATATTTTATCAGTTGTGTCATGCTATATTACGAGGGTAAGTTGTGTTGTGTGTGTTAACGAGGGTAAGTTAATAAGAAAGTCACAAATGGCTGAAGAAAAATAACTACACATGATAACAACTTGAAACCAGTTTATTTTTATATGTACATTACCCGTTTATTTCTCTACATAATTTCCACCAACATTGATGCACTTATCCCATCGTTTTATCAATCCTCCCAAACCGGCTGCATAGAAATGTGTGCTTTGTTTTCATTTATCGGCCATCCCACAGAATTGTTTGACTTACTTATTGACTCGTCCTCGTAACTTTTTCTACCCAGCTATGCACCGCTTTACGGAATAAACATTTGTCAGCATGAACACTGAAAACCCACCTTGGCGGGAGACATTTCGCGAATGACGCCGAAGTTGAATGTGAAGTGAAAACTTGTTTTAGAAAATAGAGCACGCAGTTCTATGCAGCCGGTCTGGGAGGACTTATAAAACGATGGTATATGATAAAAATAAACTGGTTTCAAGTTATTACCATATTTAGTTATTTTTCTACAGCCATTAGTGACTTACTTATTAACTTACCCTCGGATTTGCGTGTGGATTAGCTTTCCCTATTACCAGTGTCCCTCGCCATCAGACTTCAGAGGTAGTTATAATTTACGTCGCCAAGTCAAGGACTTGAAGCTAAGTGATATTGATGAATAATTACATTCATTATTTAAATTGCATCTTCGTTCTGCGATCATTTTGACAAATGATGTTGTGTTGAGAAGTTGTGTTTGTAACTGGAGTCTGACAGAATATGAAGGGCAATTGAGTCTCATATACATATATAACTGGCTACAATAAGCCTACAATAAGGGTCTCTCACAGGGCTTTTAATGAATCACTGTATCGACTTCACACAAGTACTATTGTTCCTACAGAGAGGCTAAGTCGTAATTTGGGCAGGTTCTAATGCAGGTGTTGTCACTATAGCTTTCAATTTCAATATGATCTAGTGTGTCTTTAATCTGTAATCTCTACTTCTTTCATTTACTTCTATGGAGTACCAATCAAAAGTTCCGATTGTACTTTTTATGCTGTTTTAAAAACCTGAAAGGTTGCCCATAATTGAAAATTTTGTGTAGTATTAGATATGTTATTTACTTCTCTTATCTATGTTAAGCAACTGTACGAAGTTTTCCATATTGGGAAGGTGGTTAAGCCCAGCGGCTCTCCAACTGAGCTCTTTAGGCGTGTAAATGGATGTGTATACTTTGTCGTAATTCTGTGGTGTGAGAGAAAAATTTGATACAGGCGAAAAAACCGGGTGTCGGGGATGTGAATGAACAGACAACGTCGAGACATAGTCAGGGTGCATCATGGCGAAATGCTTAGAACAGACATTTTTAGAGATCCGGTGTCTCTAGCGTTAGAGTAGTTGATAGGGAACTACAGTGATAATGTCATGAGCGGTCGAATGAGGGTTTGACGCCTGCGTTCATCATCCGCCAACAGGGGAAAATACTGGCCACCTATTCCTGCCTGCATTCAGGCCGACGGGATGGCATGGCCTTATCAGCACATCACAGACCCATGGCACTAGACTGCTTGGGGATATATTCGTGAATTTACTCCCGCCAGCCCTGACAGCGAAGTAGGTAGTGGATGATGATGTCACCAGGTGTAGTTGGTGGGATGCTTGGTCTTCTCATCTGAGGGCAAAAACATTGTTCACTTAATGATTCCTTAATGATTCCTTAATGATTCCTGGACAGTTAACAAACAAACAAACAAACAAACAAACAAACAGGCCATATTTATTCGCCGTTCTGGAATACTTCCAAATTTGAGTATCGCTACTTAGAATGACCAATTTATATTATGCACACCTCTTATGTTTGTGTGAAAGAAGGGTAAATCGCCTTATGAATTTGCCAATAATGATATCCTACAATCAGTATTCTAATTATTGGAATATTTTCAGGGCTGTGACAATCACAACACGAAATTCTGTTGGTGCCATTTATTCGTTTTTATCTTCAGAACTCATTATTTCACATTGCAAAGTAAACTAGCATCGCAAAATGGAGTGGCTGTGTCTTTCCTAAGCTTGAAAGGAAATGAGGAAACACACTGAACACTTGATCTTAGAGCCCCTTGACCTAGTATATTTGTAGAATATCACATTACGGAAATATCTAGTTCCTGACTACGTACATCTGGACTTACTATACTTTTTCATTCCCAGGTAACGCCTGATGTGTGGTGGACTACTTTCCGTGAATCCCAGTTATCTCTTATTGTGTTCTCTTAAATGTTTACATTTGATCAAAGCTTACTAAAGCAATCTCGCTTTTCCATTGACCAGTGTGAAAGAAAATGGTTCATGACTTTTATAGTGTTCTCGTCCCCCCCCCCCTCCTCTCCCCCCTCCTGTTATTTTCATTTGACCATTGACTGTGAAACCTGGGATTCAAAGATTTAGCCAACAGGTCTGTAGTATTCATCATTAGGACTCAAGTCTGCTATTTGAGCAGCCACCACCACCAAATTGCCTAATCAAATAAAAGTTCAGTTACGAAGGGCGGGACAAAATGTGCAAATGTTACTGGGAATGTTACTGTTTTTGAAGGGCCCCGTCGAAACAGACAAGATGTTCACTCGTGTAGGATTTTAAGAAATGGGATATTGTGACTGTTTCATTCCATCCCAGAACGTAAACAAAACACGATTCCGAGCACGCTTGCGACCTCTGTTTGAATTGCCTATGATGATCGTGAGCAATTACTAGAACTATGAATTCTGGCATCTTGCAAAGTGCGTTCTCCTCGGCAGACTTCAACACAGCGGCTACCTCGCTTCCCTACCCCATAAAGTCCCACATGGAGATGAAGAGAGGTAACGTGTGGTTTGAACCCCGACCTTGGTACATCAGTGTCTCAGCATCCCGACTTCTTCTGCTGTTTGTTTCCTTTTCAAACATAGCCTCAGCAAACTCATACCAACTTCCTTATAAGAAATATACAAAATTATAATAAATAAACAATGACAGATTCTTCTGATATCTTTAAATCAAGGAAGAAACAACCTCACCACAGTGATTTCAATGCCTAGTGATTGATCCTTATGAAATCTCATTCCCTAGTGATCAGCATTGAAGGCAAGGAATTCGTGGAGTCAGGACAGAAGGTGTACCTGAAGTGCAACACAACAGAAGGTGATAAAATTCCAGAAGATCTTGACTGGTTTAAGGATGGGGACAAGATAGAAGCCAACGAATATCCACATATTTTCATCACTAAGTACAGGTATGGTGAAGTAGAAGATCGTTTACAGTTTCATTCATCCAGAAAGTCATGATCATAATCTTAATGTTAGTCAGTCGTAAAGCTGGTGTTGGCGTCATCTGATCACGTCAGTCAGCTGTTACCTATTGTAGGCAATTCTTTGTATGTTTGAACTTCGGTATTCTTGCTTTCAGTTAGTCCCTTCTCTTCCTTATGCCTTATGTTCTTCAATGTTTTAAAGGCCACAACGTTTTAAAGATACTAAGATCATTTTATTTGTATTAAAATGTCCTTCTAAAAACTGTTGATGTTTATAAAATAATCAGTCATATCTACGATCTTATTGTCAGTTGTAGTGTATAATTAATATTACTGTATTATCATCATCATGTGCCATGCCGATAAGCGTGGGCATTCATGTTTCGCCACCTCATGCGATCACTAAGATCGTGGATCATTTCTGTGTTATTGTCTGGACAATAACATGTGGCCAAGCCTTCCAGGTCTTTACTTCTCTGCCTTCCCCTTGTTCTCTTCCCCTAGATCTTTCCAGTTGTCACAAAGTTCTCCAATATATTTCTTCTCATAACGTGGCCAAAGAATTTTGAATATCTACGTCTAAATTCTCTAATACGTTTGCGGTTTTCATGTGTTTCTTGTAGGACTTGATCATTCGTTTTTCTGTCTGTCCGTAGTATTCTTTGCATTTTCCTCTGAAACCACATTTCCACAGCCATCAGATGTTTTTCAGCCTGTCTGCTCATTGTTCACTCTTCACATCCATACAAAAGTGCAGGTTCTATGTCGCCCCTCAACACTCTTTTTCTCGTTGCAAATGACAGTTTTTATTGGTCAGTAAATTGTCCATCTTGCAAAAGTATACTACTACTGTATAGTTCTCATGTTATCGAGAAAAAAATCTCCAGATGTTTATTGAAATAATCTTGATTTATCGTTATTGTGTTATCTGGGACTCCAGTAGCCGCTTAGTATTAATATTTTTTATAAAAATCACATGTTATATAGAATTGATCTCCACGTAGTCTACCACGTGATTTATCTTTAGCCATAATTAAAGGACCATTTCCCATGCTTTAGGGCGTGCTGGGTACTTGATGCTATGATGCCCACATTTGTATAGATCACCTGACACTGGATGAATGATGTGATGACTATCACGTGGGAAGTCTTTACTTGCCAGGATATGTCCTGCTATTCATTTTTGCTAGATCGACTTGGGAGCCTAAATCAATTTTGAAAACCGCTTTCAATGGGGTTTTGAACACATGATCACTTGACTTTTGGGTTAACAATCTGTATTGTGGTTTAGGTCGAATGTTCATGTATAATGTTTCCTTCTGTCTGCAGCAGATATTCTAATGATAGTATAATCAATCTTACTTAGAAGTATAACATCTACATCAAACTGAATGACACTAACATACATTTTCATAGCTTAGAGAATACTTATTTCATAGTCAATATATAATTATTTGGAAAAGCTATTAGATCAGTTTTTGCTGTCGCCTCCGTTGGCTTTCGTGTAATGGCACCTATCTTTCTAATAAAATTAACTTCCCTCTCGCGGTTCTTCAATCACCTAATAATTCCACACTCAGTTGGATTAGCAACATCATACCACCACATCGATCCTCTCATTGGTAGGTGTGAGAGATATTTCATTGATTGTTTACCATCTCTACCAGGGTAGAAATTGTTACCGGAAATGCAGCTTTCATAGCTAAGTGAAATCTAATTAGGTCAAAAATTAAAAGCCAAATCACATGACCCAAACTTGCAATTACAAGTACTCGAGTTTCGCCCTCATTTGAGCTCGCCAGCAGTGCACATCCCTGACCGGATCCGGAAACAGTCCCGGATCACGCGTGTGAAGCGGGTGTGTAACCACGCGGCACACACTGGACACACCAAATTATCACAACAGAACATCACAACGCTACCCATCGTAGGCTATGCTCAAGATTGCCCAATCGCCGCGACCGACGTCCGTCAATCGATGGGACCCGAACGATCAGGACTTCTCACTGGCAAGGAACACCAGGCCTCCTAAATCCAGTGAGCAATAATCAATTGATTATGTGGTTGTTTCGGGATTATTGCTCACTGGATTTAGGAGGCCTGGTGTTCCTTGCCAGTGAGAAGTCCTGATCGTTCGGGTCCCATCGATTGACGGACGTCGGTCGCGGCGATTGGGCAATCTTGAGCATAGCCTACGATGGGTAGCGTTGTGATGTTCTGTTGTGATAATTTGGTGTGTCCAGTGTGTGCCGCGTGGTTACACACCCGCTTCACACGCGTGATCCGGGACTGTTTCCGGATCCGGTCAGGGATGTGCACTGCTGGCGAGCTCAAATGAGGGCGAAACTCGAGTATAGTGCTTCCATATTGACGTGGATAGGCCTTAGGTTCATAACAGAATGCGATCGGAGTTGCCAGTAGTGGGTTGTGCTCAATATTTAAATTTCAAATCCCGAAACAACCACATAATCAATTACAAGTACGTCGCTGAGCTAAACATCATCTTTTTCTACTATCTTGAAGCTTCTTCGTTAATACTAAGATGTAGATAAGGTAGTTAGTTATAAATGGTTACTTAATATAGGTGCACACACAATGTCTTCATTTCCATGACTAACCTCAATGGGGATTTCACATTGAAATAAACCTACAACACTCATGACATTAAATGGATATGGTAGTTTCTGCCAAAAACTACTTTCATTATGAGGAACGTTTCATGTTCCAAAGTCCTTGTCGTTGGAATTTAAAAAAATGAATTCTTGCATGTTACATAGAACCGGTTCTAACATATGACTGCCAATCCTGGACAATTAGTAAACAAGCGACAAAATTCCTAGAAACTTTGGAGATGTGAATTAACGAAAGAATGATGAAAATTTCTCGTACAGCCAAAATGAGTAATCTGGAAGTTTTGACGGAAGCTAAGTCACATTAAACATCACAAAGAGGCAGCCATCGTTTTTGGTCACACTATAAGAAGACATGACCTGAAACATGTTTGACAGCTGGAAGAATTTGTTGAAAGAAATAGAACGAACGAACGAACGATTTTTATTTTCAAAGGGTAACAAATTGGGCACGCAGGCCCGTCTTACATTCGGCCCTTGAGAGAAAACGAGAGAAATTTCTTGACAATTTTGTGCCATGGCCGTTACATGCTGCTGGAGATCGCAATATACGGAGAAGGGTGATCGCACAGGATTGTCGTCAAGGCACTTGATGATAATGAATTTCTGCCACAGAGACTCTTAAATAACAGCCACGCAGTTAAAGCAAGAAAATACTATTTTACTTAATAGACATGTTATATGTTATTCCTTATTTTATTCTTCTGCTGCTGCCTTTAATTTCCTATTGGATAATAGGCCCTCATCTAAACGCATTATTGTCCCACCGTTTACTATTTTGCTATTTGTAGCAGCTCCGTTCACGTCCTTTCCAAATTAGCCGTCCCTGTCTTTAAATATCTACATCGCGTGTGATAACGGGCCGTTTGTTTCGTTGGTCCTGTGAGTTTCTTCTTCTTCTTCTTCTTCTTCTTCTTCTTCTTCTTCTTCTTCTTCTTCTTCTTCTTCTTCTTCTTCTTCTTCTTCTTCTTCTTCTTCTTCTTCTTCTTCTTCTTCTTCTTCAGCGTTCCGAGCCATCGAGGTTCTTTGCTGCAGATACAATCCGTCTCCATTCGTATCTCTGGTTGACCTTCTCTTGCCAGTCGTTGATTCCAAGTGCTTGTGAGTTTCAGAGAAATGAATTTCTAGTTATACTATTGTCAGGTTTTCTCAGTGTGTTAGGTGTATGATTATTATTGCATTTCTTTTCTGGGGTTATTGTTGTCAGCATAATCCAGTCTATAGTCAATAAGAATAATAAAAGTGACAAAAGGCATCCCCGTCGCACTCCAATTTTTATTTCAAATGTATCTGTTAGTTTTGCGTTACTTTGTTTCATGACAAATATTAGATTAGTGATTTCATGTGGCATTCTATTGTGCCTCTGAGATCTAGAGGGGACTTCAGATCAATGCTGTAAAAACAAACCTGTTCATAATCTGCATTTCAAATTTAGAAGTGACGAGTTTAGGTCACTGTTTTGCTGTATTATAATGCGTCATGTGAGAACCTGGTCAGTGCAAGACCTATGAATCTGGTTAGTGCAAGACCTATATGGTTGATAGTTTGCCTGTTCATCCCTTGGTTGTTTGTCAATGGCATTTATAAGTCTATCCAGAGTGATCGTGATGACCATGTTAACAGGAACTGCCAGTAATATTATTCTCCTATAATTTTCACACTCCTGCAGGTCCCCTTTCTTTGGCAGCTTCATCGTATCTCCTTTTCTCTAGTCTGATGGTATTTCTTCGGTCTTCCTGACTCTGCTAAATCATTTGTGCGGTTATTCAACTGAGGTTTTTACATTGGCTTTAACAGCCCCTTCTGGGATGCCACATGGCTTAGTAGCTTTCCCATCCTTCAGAAATATGAAAGCTTTACTATTTCTTTTCTAATTTGATTTTACTCAGCTGATACCCAGTGCCACTACAGCAGACTGCTTGTCTGAAAGATCTATTCATAAGTTCCTCAAAGTATTCAGCTCATCTCATAATTTGATATTTACTATTTGTTTAAAAACATATATATGTTTTTTTTATTCATTCACTTGGATTATTATATTTTGTTTTCTAATATTTTCCGTTATGTTTGCTGCTGGAACTCTGACTTTAGCAGCTCCGGTTATGTTATTCTTTCAATCTACTTTTACAACGTCTTTTGTTTATTTTGTTAATTTATGTTAAAGGCCTTATCCGTGTTTACGTTCACTTCAACCGAGGGTTTATATATATACACACATATATGTGATTGGTTCTACAAGCTTTTAACCTGCTGTCAGCAAATCCTCCGTATTTGGCTCATCTACTATATTTGGCAAGACCTGGTAATATTAGAGACTGTAACCATCAAGTGTTCCTTAGTTACTTGATTTCTGAGATATGCTATATTTCATGCATTCCTATATTGATAAGATGGCTTGTATATCTCGAGTTACATATCATTTGGTAAAATCACAACCTACATATGCATCTGGAAAATGTCTATATCATGTAGAGATGATCTACATTTTTGGTAAATACAAATATTATCCATTTTATTTTAAGTATTGTGGTCTGGTGATATAATATAACCGCACGCGATTTCATATTTTTCCCACTTCAAAATTCATGTTAGTAAGACTAACAATTATGTGTCTACTTCAATAACATTTTATCAGATTGTTAAGCTCTTTCTATGCATTCGTTCTTTATATTGTCAGGTTTCTAGATTTTATTTCGCTTCCAGTAGGTTACTCATTCCTTGTTTGGTATACTCGATATCATTAATGCTGCTATTAGTAATTGTGTTTCCTTTCACCTGCGCAGATACGTATTTACAGAAACAAAAACACAATAGCCAATAGGATCCTGCTGCGGACAATATGATGATGATAAAATACATATTTGTTCTACCACAGATCTAAGGACACGATGGCCTTAGTTAGCGAACTGACAATCATCAGCGGTACAAGCAACGATTCTGGTACATACATCTGTAGAAGCACGTCTGAGCTGATTGCCAGTGCAGAAGTCAGCGTACTTGTTGGTGAGAGCACTTAGACATTTGTATTGCTGGCAAACTAGAGCCTTTAGTCTGTACACTGTTGAGTGTTTTTGTCTTCCATCGTGTGTGTGTGTGTGTGTGTGTGTGTGTGTGTGTGTGTGTGTGTGTGTGTGAGAGAGAGAGAGAGAGAGAGAGAGAGAGAGAGAGAGAGAGAGAGAATGGCTGCAGATAATCGTATGCAAGGACTGACTAACTTTGCATGTGACAGATACTAGCAGGATCTCGCTACCATCACGGTCCAATGGATGGAATCCGTCTTTTGTTATATCTCCTACTTAACTCATGTTCGTATCCAGGGCTTCTTTATTGATCAGTTTCTACCTTCGTGTTTGTCTACCTCTGCCCCTTCTTTTAGAAATCCCGTCTTCTGCTGGTGTTCTTTCTAAGCCACTCTGACTTTCAATATTTTTGTTATTGTTGCATATCCCTCACAGGACGTTGCAGTCAACATCATCATTTTTCAACTGCTGTTGATGTACTAGGTAAGATAACGCTCAGTAGTTTGCCATTGCTTTCTGAGCGACCGGCTCACATACCATGTAAGTTACCAACGCGGCGATAACCGCTACAGATTCTCGCGCAGTTACCTTACTCACAAGAATATACGGCATTACGGAGAAAGACGTTAACTCCTAGGCCAGGGAGACCGGCTGCATTCAATATGGCCAATGCATTCAGTTTCCGAGGCAAACAGCTGTTTATGAACTACTTTTCTTCGATGTTCGGGTCATGTAGAATGTCACTATTTTTTCCATCCTAGTCAACGGTATTTTAATACATTTAATGTAACATTTTCAGTGATTCCCGGGGGTCGTAGATAAAGCTACGGAGTTAATACTTTATGCAACGCTTTCAACAGGTCACCCTGAGTAACAAGACCGGGCCGTATGGGTTAAAACCCGATGCAATGAAGTCGATCTTACTTTGTTAACACTTTAATCTAATATTTAGGTTGAAAGCCTTGAATTTTCTTCTCTAGTAATGAAAACTATCCCACGATTCACTTCTGTATGTTGTCACAAGAATAATGCATGTTATCAAAATGTTTACTTTATTTGTTTACTGATAATGGATCATGCGCTTTTAGTGCTGTTTAATGCTTTGTAACTTATGCACTGTTATAGCCAATATACTTCTAGTTTCTTTACAGTAATTGCGATTGTTGGTAAGGTAATCACAGTTTCTGTTCGCTTCCTTGTTGGCTTGTAATTTTTAGTTGACACATATTATACATGTGGACATGGGGACGGGGTGGGGAGGGGGGAACTGGAGGATTACGTCCAGATAACAATTCACCGTGTCGTGTGACATGCACGATTAACTCTTCTAAACCATTTGCACATTTTGTTAAGGAAACATCTTTATCATCCGTATATCTGAGTTCTGGAATCGTACCATTTGTGAATCCAAGAAAATTAACACAGGTTTCATCACATAAAGCATTAAATGTATGCGCACATGTTGAACAGGTATATGAGAAGAATGCAACCCTGTTTTCCTCAAACCTGTTTGATGTTTCACCAGCTACACGACAGCTGCCTGCTTGTTGCTCGTGGTATATTGTTTAAGATGAGTGGAAAAAGCCTCTCACTAAATATGAAGTAAAATAATCGCATGCTTAAGACACCAAGCAAAGACACATATAAAAGATAAATACGAATTATTATTTGCAAAATTAAGAGTTTGCACATACAATTAAGAATGTCCACCTCCCTATATTTTTGATAAAATTTCTTCTGTAGGTCTGTGTTCCAATTGCGGTCACTTTTATGTAATATGTCATGTGACAATGCAGCTTTTTATCTGGACTCATAGGGCTATTAAAACTAATGAACTGTACTTTGCTGCATTTACTCATAATTCCCAGACACCGGGGTTCAAACTTTCGCACTGGCAAAGTTAAATACCTCTGGCTTTTGAATAAACCAACGAACTGAAGGAACCCAGTAAATGTTCATTATTAGTGTCTTTGTTGTGAACGGGGTGATTATTTAAATTTGTAGGGTTTGTCTGTGTTTAGAACATCAGAAAATCCGTTCCAGCGTATGTGTCATTTCCACGGATTTACTAACTTTTACATCCCAAAGCTTCTGTTGTTAGTATCCTTCCATGCCTCTTGTCCATCATCATCATCATCATCATCATCATCATCATCATCATCATCATCATCATCATGTAGCACAGGTCCATTGCTGAACGTAGCTATCCTAAATGCCTGCGGAAAAGTCTTTCGGTCTCTAGTCATCTCTTGTGCTTTATGTTCTTTATGTCCAATGTGTCTGCAATGTCCTATGTCCAGATTCACACTGGTCGACCTTTGCCTCTTCATCCAGGAACCATGCTTTCTATCAGTATTCTTTCTAAGCTATTGTGACGCCTAATATGGCCAACGTATTTAAATTTCTGAGGCATGATTCTGTTTTCGAGTCAATTTTGTCTGTGTGTCCATTGTTGAATACATTGGAGATGTGGTCCGTATTGACGTCACGGTATGTTTATTGTATATCCACAAGAGAGTTTGACTTACGTGGCTAATGTGACAAATGGAAGCTTGGTCGCTGCAGCCACCCGGATATTAAAGTAGGGTCTAAAAAAGTATGCAACGAAGAAAGAAGAAATTGTAATTAAAAGTACAAGCCATAATACCGTAACTGAGAATATGTAGGTAAGCATGGCCGAATGGATAAGAACGCGTGTTTTTAAATATCCTGTATGCTGACTCGGACGAAAGTGGTTCAACCCCTCCACCAGACATTTGGACTAAAATGTTGACCTATGGTCGTTGACTTGGGGACGTTAATTACAAGTACCTCTGAAGTTGGAGTGGGTTCGCCTGAAACTTTTTATAGGTAAAAGTTCATCCACAAACAAAATTCAGTCCAGCAATACTAGAAGTGGTATGTATGGGATACGCTTGAGTTCAAAGCGAGCGAGCGAGCACAAAACAAAAATAAACTCAGAATGCCTTAATTGTTAGCATAAAAGTAATTATTTCGCGATGTTTTCTTTGCATATCCTTTACAGGACATCGCAGTCAACACCAGAATTTCTGCCACTATGATCTCTTGGCAAGTTTACGTTCAGTAGATTGCCACTGAGTTTTAGTTTTAGTTTAGTTTTAGTTTAGTCGACGGATCAACATCACGGCACACGGGTGTAACCCATAAGTGCTCCGTTCTATTCCTAACTCAAGCCTGAGTCTGGAGAATCAGAGCTTAGTGCACGAACTCCGTAGCACCGGCGAGGATCCTGAAATACTTTGAGTAGATTTTTAACTCGACATTTTGCCCGGGCAGCGCCGTTAGGCTACTACTCTTTCGATTTCCAACTGCCGAGAGATTTTGTCGTGCGCAACAATACACACGGGCGTCCGATCTCACTACCCAGAGACCAGGGGAAATTTTGTTACTAGAAGTTCACGTGAAAAAATGCCGGTCCTCGCCGGGGTTTGAACCGGGGACCTTTAGCACTCTAGGCGGACATCATACCTCAAGACCACTCAACCTTGCCATTGATGTCTGAACCACCGGCACCGATACAAACGCAAAACCAGCGCAGCGCGGTCTGTTGTCATATCGCTCGCAGCTCTGTTTTAAACGCGGGTATAGTGGATTACGATTACTTTTATCTCTTGATCTAGCTCTGTGGCCAAGGAGTCACGAATGTCATTCATAATCCCGCATACCGAATTCGAAACACAACTGCGGGCTATTTGAAGCAGACCGCCTTGCGTTTGTTAACATAAAATGGTATGAGTGCAGAAAGCAATGGTAATCTATTGAACGTAAACTTACCCGAAAATTATAAAGAGCGAAAAAGATACTGGAGTTGGTTGCTACATCCTGAAAAGGGACACGCATGCAATCTTGTTGGATCTGGAAACAATAGTGTATAAGTATTTGAAACTGTTGCCGTGTCTGTCCACGTCGGGATTGTTACATAATTGCTATGGATAAATCAGAAGTTCTTAAAATAGTTAGCGCTATACTTTGCTACATTGTTATCAAGCGGTTAAAGGGTAAGAGGCTCGACTTGATTGTACTGGATTGTATCGCATACGGCTAGGGCACCTTTTTGGCCTGCCAAAGCGTAGCACAGCTAACAAACTCCCTAGCTCCAGGACCTTCAGAGCACGAGGCATGAATCACTTCGTCGGGGAGATCCCCCAGCGAGAATTTTACGAATGTAAACTCAGCCAATCAAGTGTCGTCTTTACAATACATAGTCGGCTGCACTGAATGGCCAATACTTTCCTGTTGTGATAGTCTTTGATGGACTACTGGACGCCTATCTCTTTGTCTTGTTTTATTTCCCACCTCTTGCTGCTGTGATAGACTTTGATAGACTATTTGTCGCCCATCTCTTGATGTTGTTTCATTTTCCACCTCTTGCTTGACTACTGCAGTTCTATAGGGTGTATTTTTAATGATTATGGATTTTGAAAATATTGCTGTTCAAAATTTTGTATTCACCCTCTGTGTGGTTCATGCAACATAAAATGTAAACACAAAACTTTGAATGGCAAAATTTTCAAACACTGCACAGACATTAAAAATACACCCTGTACTCTTAAGTATGGTTGGTTTTTATCAGAGAAGCATATCACTTATCGTCACGTGTCCAAGTTATTTAACTACTCAGGCTTTTAATTGTGCTGTTCAGCATTTTTTAAAAACATGTGATTATTTTCATCATTAATGTATTGCCTATCTCTTAAGACGTTATTATCTTCTTCATGAGGGGCCTCCGTGGCTAAGTGGTCAACTCCCTGTCAGGTGCTACGAAGGTTCGTAGATTCGTTTTCGGACTCCGTTATTCGATTCCTGGGTGCATTTTGTTTATGAGACACCAATAGGTTGTAGCTGGGGCTTACGGGAATCGTGCTCTGTGCGACTCTTTCCACAGTCCGCCCTGCGGGAAGAAGACTGAGCCGTATGGGATAGAACCCGGTACAGTGAAGTCGACCATCTTGCCTTTAACCCAATTTCATCGTTTTCGTGATTCGTGATTGGGCATTTGGTTATTCTTATTCTCTTTTTATTTCTCGTTTGCCTCCTGTTTGTTATTATATATATAACCACCACTAACATTAAGTAATTAGGAGCGTTTAAACTATAAAACACTTCTGTATTTGCCTTTATGGGAAGTTTTAATTGATATGGGCTCTCAGTTCAATTAACCCTAAATTTTGTACCAGACAATTTCCTTGGAAGTAAAGGCGGCCGGTGTTGTATAGGCCACATCATCCAGTTTGTGGCGATTGGTTACAAATATGGGGCTAGTATTATATACGCAATATGCCTCGTGTCAAGATAGCCCTACAAAATGCTATTTCACTTTCGTATTGTATTTTTCGTATAATATCTATAAAAGAGAACAAGTTAAGGGCAACAACAGGCACACAGAGAAAAGGAGAAACTAGCAGATATTGTGTATTTAAGAGCCGTGAATGAGCCGTGAAACGCGGGGATGCAGTTGAGTGACAGACAAAACCTAAATCACATGTGCCTATTGTTACATTCTCAATACGTTCTTGTAGCATGAAAGGTCTTTCCCATTTCAACATACGCCTGTGAGACCTGGACACTTACTAAACAAGTTGAACAGCGCATAGATATCTTTGAATATAAATGTTATAGACGAGTTCTAAGAATATCTTTGATACAGAAGAACAAATGTATCCATACGCCAAGAGCTGAATATTGAAGAAGATTGGCTACTAAAGACGATGCAACAAAGAAAATTGAAACATTTTGTGAAACATTTTAATATGAACAAGAAACGTCATGAAAGTTTGGAGAGAACAAAAATGGAGGGGTATATGCCCGGGAAGAGAGGAAGAGGAAAGCCAAAGAGAGAACTGGGTGCCGAGTGTGGCAGATGATCTCCAGATGGATGTATCGGACGCGGGACATCTTGCTTATGGCAGGCAAGTTTTACGGAAGGTTGTTATGGGAGCGAAGTTCTGCAAAGGACATACTACTGAATGAATGAATGAATGAATGAATAAATGAATGAATGAATGAATGAATGAATGAATGAATGAATGAATGAATGAATGGCGGGTGTATCGATATATGAAGCCCATAATGGGGCACTCTCACGATGTTTATACTTCACCTCGACACCGCAAGGTACTAGAGGAACACGATGAGATGAGATTTTCTCGAGAAACTGGGAATGAAAAATGTTTACGGCCACATTAAAAGACAAGACATTGTCATCGCGTGTCTTACCTAGTGGCGAGTAGCTGTTTATGTCTCTCTAAAGATCTGGTACCTTGGTATTCTAAGTCAACTGTATTGATGATATTCCTCCATGTTATCGTCTCAGACTATACAACATCGCGTCTCTTGGTCTGCCACTGCAGACATGACATTCTTATAAAATCATACCAGAAGGAAAAACCGAAGACAAGACAAGATAAGGATACACATGGCAAGATTTCATCAAATGATAAACGAACAGCTATCAGAGAGTACGAGTACAATCAACGCGACAGATAGCAAGTGTTAGAAATCCAGAGCAAACAGCCTTTATTGTTAAACCAAAAAAAAGGTGCATATCCTTTACGGACGTAGTAGTCAACCCCATCATTTTTGACTGTTCGTGATTCCAGGGCAAGATTACGTTCAGTAGTTTGCCATTGCTTTCTGAACCACCGGCACCTATACCTTTCACAAATAAACCAACACAGCTGTGTTTCGAACGGAGACGGCGAATTCGAATTTCTAAAATGTACCTGGACTACCAAATCGACCCAGTCAAAATAAACACCAGGAAATGTCTTGGCAAGTGCAAACGATCAGTATGATACTGACCACATGACCCACCGAGTCTGGTTGTTCTGTAAAGATATGGATCTAACACTCTCATGCCTAATGCGCCTAAAATGTGTGAAAAGATGTTCTCTACTTTTATTTACTTGGGCAGAGCTGAAGAGAATGTTTAACAAAGAGGTCAATGGCCTGACATGATCAGTTGACAAGAACACTACTCTAAAAACTGACTAGCCGGAGGCCAGCATGGCCGGATGAATAAAAGTGCTCGTTATTAAACATCCGGTGTGCTGATGCCGAGGTAGGGGGTTTAAAACCTACACCAGCCAGTTGGACTAAAATGTTGACTTCTCGTCATTGACTTTGGGACGTACATTACAACTACATCTGAAGTCGGATTGGGTTTGCCTGGTGGGGAGGGACACTAGTAATAGGAAAAGCTTTTCCACACGAAAAAAATCAGTCCGGTACTACTAGAAACAGTACCACGTGTGTGAACAACGCTTGAATTCAAAGCGAGCGAAAGAAATAAAAAACGGACTCACCTAATTATAACGATAAACTTCTTGCCGTGCTAGACTGTTGATTAAACAAAGTTTGTATTATAAAGACCTGAAACCGTGTAGATTAGTTGCTTCAGGTATAAAACCGACTAAACCTACTCATTCCATCTTGTTCCTTTTGTAACTTGTGGTGTCGTGGTGAGGCATAAACAGCGGTGGAGTACTCGTTTAGGGGTTCATATATCGAGATTCCCATGAACTCTGTTATTCCATCTGTCTATCGTTTTCATGATTTGTTCTTCCTCTGGTTCCATTTGGAAACCCACACAAAATCGATTTTCTTATTCCGGACGTCATTCATTATTTCCTACGTGTTTCTTTCATCCATTCCTTGTCCATGAACTTAGAAAGTGATCGCGTCACCACATCCGCTGAGATTGTGCTGTGTTGTGAACAATGTCACAGTCTGGCTGCATCCTCTTCAGGCACCAGATATACTGTCCCAGTTCCATTGTGGCTAGATTTATCACCACGTATGGAGATTTCAAGTTCGCAAAATGTTAACACAAGACCACACATGCTTCCCTCCTGTGTTAACTGTTGTCATTCTGTATTGCTGTGGAATATTGGGTATGCTGTTTGTCCATCAAGAATGATGACCACCATTCATTTCATCCAGTGGGGTTGAAAGTTTGGAGCGGTGAGTTCTAGGATGGCAGATAAGGCCTATTTTGGCTCGAAATGTTCTTTGACAATGTGGCAAAGAATGCTTAACGTTCCAGAAGGAGGATCTCCTGCAGTGATTTGTTTTTGTCGAGCCTTTTTTGACAGCTCTTGCAGTTCTGATTGCTTCACAAGTGACGTCACCCTTGTGTAATGATGTACACCACGAATGTCGGTCTTTGTTAATAGTCTCCCAAACGTCGTGATGAATTCCAAAAGCTTTTAGTAAAATCTTCAGACTGTCTTTAAAGCGTTTCTTCTGGCTGCCTTGGGAGCGTTTACCATAGCGCAGCTTGCCTAAAAAAATCTTTTAGGGAGCCTGTGATCTGGCATGCGAGTCAAGTGACCAGCCCTGCGAGTATAGTTCTGTGGAATATTTAATTAACATAGCACCCTGTAAAGTGCTGTGCAGATGACTGAACGTGGCAACCAACAAAGGTTCCGCGATAGTAGAGTGGCTCAGTGCTAGCCTGCTGGCCAGGTGGTCAGTCAATCAATATAGTGCCGTCTCCACAATGAAGGTTGGCTACAATGGAACTCCAACAATGTCTGTCTTTCGCTTGACTGTACATTCTGTCAAACTGATGTTCGTCCATCTCTTGAATTTATCTTCCTACTTGTATCGTTGACTACCTCTTGCTCGCTTGCCATCAACCTTGCCATCCAGTATGGTTTTTATAAGTCTTTTAACATGGCCGAAATATTTCACTTGCCTCTGTTTTATTTCTTTCATCAACTCTCTTTTCATTCCCAGTTTTTACAGATCTTCTGTATTTGATTGTTTCTGTTTCCATGAAATACGACACATTCTTCTGTATCTCCACATCTCCTTGGCATCTATTGGACTTTCTAGTTGCTTAGTTAGTAAGTTAGACGACAGATCATCCTCATTGCACATCGAACTATTCAGTCCATTAGTGCTCGGATCCCCTCCTCAGCAAATCCCGCAGCGTGTAGCGGCTAACGACACCGGTTCTGTGCTGATTTATCAGTCTTCTTTGGCTTCCTGCGTAGTGTTCTTGTTTGGCCACACCTCTTTTAATGTGCTGTTCTCGCAGTCTGACCATGGTTGTAGATTCGCAGTCATCACTTGGTTCTCGCAAAAGTCTTACATCTCGTAGCGCATTCAGAATGTCAGCCTGGTCCATGGCGCGTCCGCCCTCCACATTATCCATACCTGCAAGCTTGTCAGCCCGCTCATTTCCGTGTACTCCCGCGTGCCCTGGCACGAAGATGAAACTAATCTTTGCCAGCCGAGACCGCTCCAGAGGCAGTAACCACTCTCTTCGGATCGACCCCTCCTCTATCCTCTTGATCATGTTCATTGAGTCGCTAAGGAAACAAGCCCTAGTGAATGTCTGTGTTTCGAGCCATGTTATTGCTTTACTTACTGCCATGACTTCCATAGTCAGGCTACTTGTGGTCTCACCAAAAGCACCAGAGTCCTCCTTCACAATTCTCCCTCCGGCCAGCGACGTAAAGGCCCATGAACTTCTCACATGATGGACATCCGACGCATCTGTGTAAATAAACGCATCACCGTCTAACGAATTCTCAAAAATCAACGCTTGTACTTCCGCCTCCACAGCAGCCGAATTTTCTTGTCTGCATTTTCTGTCTAGTTGGATGCAAACTGAAAAGGACGTACAGAAATCTGTTGGCACTTGAACCCACTCCTCGCCAGGTTCTAAGTCCTCCAGTGAACACACCTATTTAAGAATGTCTTCCACTTGACCCATCCACTTCCTCTTTCTAACCTGCTGCCCTTCACCTCCCTAATTTCACTATGCAGTGGATGTTGTGTGTTTGCGTTGACTCTGAGGTGGGCACGTGCTCTGCAATTTTGTAGTCTGTCTTCAAAGGTTTGAAAATCAAGAAGGTAGCGCATCGCCTTGCATGCTGTATCTCTTGTACATCCAAGAATAATGCGAATAGCTTCGTTTTGCATCCTTTACATCCTACCTATCTGCTTACGGCTGAGAGTCAGGATCGCCATCGCATACTCAAAAACAGACATGACCAGCCCCTCGTATAGGAGGCTCACAGTTTGCTGCCGCCATCACCCGCATCGCAGCAAAACCCCGCTTGGCCTTTGTTATCACCTGGTCTATGTGCTCATTATAAACAAGGCTTCGATCAAAACGTATCCCCAGGTAATTCATTGCCTGCGTTCTTTCCACAGTCTCTGAACACAGATTAACAGTTGGTGTTGGCGTGTTGACAATATGATTATTCAAAGAGAACTATGTCACTGTTGCCTTTGTTGGGTTGACCATTGCCCCAGCTTCAGCAGACCAAGTACTTATCTGTTTGAGTTCGGTTTGCAGTTCCACAGCAACCTGATCTCTATCTTTACCCTGACGATACACTATAACATCGTCGGCATATGACACTGTCCTCCCCGGTCCAGTGATCTGCTCGCTAGTGATTCTCACAGTGTAGGCGTTGAAAAGCACCGGAGATAAAGGTGATCCCTGTGGTAGGCCAGGATATATTGTTGTTGGTTCCGACGTCCAGCTGCCACATCTAAAAACAACTTTCCGTTGGAAGAGGGTTGCAGCGGTCCAACTAAGGAGGAACTGACTTATTTTGAGTTCAAGAAGCTGAAGCATTAGAAAATCCAATGGTATTCTGTTGTACGCGTCCTCAAGATCAATCGCTGCAGCAAAAGTTTCAATGCGTGAGTGGAAACCTTCATAAACACCATGGGCAAAAATTGCTGCATTGGTGCAAGTTTCTCTTTTTGGGCGGTACCCTCCCGGGTGGGTGGGAAAACACCTTGCTTCTCTAGCTAGCTTGATATTTTTCTGGCAATTACCTTCTGCAAGGGAATCAGATAGTTGTGTAACCACTTATCCTTGATGCTAGCACTCCCTATATTGTTGTTGTACATGTCTGCTAGTTTCTCTAGCTCATTGTTGGTACATCTATTGATGTCGTCATATATTATGCCATCTGGCCCCGGAGCACTGTTTTTTGATCGTCGAAGCACAGCCTTGATTTCTTTCACTGTCACTGTGTCTTCATCCGAAATGTTCTGGGTCTTACACCTGTCTGAGGTGACCTCCTTGGCCAGACTTCGGCCTCCCATGTCTGTCTGGTTGCCCTGCTCAAGGTAGCGTTCAAAGAGGGCTTTGCCCTTGTCCTCGTCAGTCCTCTGCCAGATGAGGTCAGCACCTTGGAAGTCAGAAATTATCTCATTCTTGACTGCCCCACTCATACTTTTATGTAGTCGCCAGAACAATTTAAGTGGCTTGTCTTTGCTTACTCTTTGGCATACCTCTGCCCATTTTTCAATTTTAACCACCTTAACTAGTTTTTTTTTTTTTTAATAGCTTACTTTTTGTGTGCATCTCTCTTTCTAAGTGCATGCAGGGATTAGGATTGGCAACTCTGTTCTTCCTGGCATTTTGCCATTTCCTTGCAGTACTACGCTTTTCCATCCAGGTATTCACCTCAAAATTCCGCAAGGGTGGCTGCTCCTAGCTTTTTTTCCCGTCCTGAAACTTTCTGCGCTTGTCGCGCCTTATTTTACTCACCACATCTTGCCCTGTACTGTCATACTGGAAAGTTTTGATCGTTGACTTGTCCTGCCTGGTTCTGCCTTCCAATATGCTGCAAGGATGGAGGTCGCTGCCGTGGTACCCTAGGACATCCCATCTACACACTGTAGTGAGTGCAGAAGAAACCAGCGCCAGATCAATAGTACTGTCATCATCACCTGGGCGGCTTGCTGTTCTGGTGGCACAGTCACTGTTGATACAAACCAGGTCAATGGTTTCAAGTGCAGTCTCGAAGCCCTCCAACTGTGTGTTGGAGGAAATGTTTACCCATGATCTGCCTTTAGCTTTGAAAACGCCACGGAAAATTAAATTTTTTTCGTGACCTAATATGTCACTTAAGCACTGCCACTTCTGGGAATCCACACTCGCTTTACGGGCATAAACATTAACCAACACGAATGGTGGACCGGATTGAACTCTAACCGCCTGTATTTGTATGTCATTGTCCCACTTAGACATGTCTAACTTTGAAGCAACCATACTGTCGCGAATGAGAATCGCCGTTCCCAGATGTCGCCTGTTGTAGAAACATTTGAAACCGGCCATTTGGAGTAGCTGATAACCCAGTCTCGTCTCCTGGAGTGCTGCAATGTCATTCCTGTAAACCAGGTTTTCGAGAATAGGGCCACGTTGTTTTACGCTGGCGCAGTTCCAATATAGGATCCGAGTATACCTGAGGCCCAGACAGTAACATTTAATTCTAAAACGTCTTACCCCTCCACGCTTGCGTCGCTTGTGGCCACCACGTTGGCCCTGTTGCCTTGTTTTATTGACTGCCGTCCGCAAGGCACACATAAATTGCTCCGTCTTGTTGAAAAGACCAAACACCACAGAACCACACACGCTGCGAAAAATTCACTCAAGGATTGCTTCGCTCAATGCACAAAACTCCGCAGCATTGGCGCAGATCTTGAGAAGAATCTCCTGGTTTTACATCCTCGCACTCAAATTACACGTAGGAGATGAAAATATCCATCTCCTACGCGAAAAAGGTAACGGTCACATAAACAACACAACCGCCCGCCGCCATCTTGACCGGACGTTGCTTGTTCAATTCAATGTCCAGGCTTCCGCGCCATACAATAGTGTTGAATATACGTAACATTTGACAATTCTCATATTTAATGCGTTTTTAATCTCTCCAGATGTTAATACTTGTTTCATGATGTTGAAAGCATTTGACCATTCCTATTCTCTTCTTTTCCCCATTCATATTTCACTTCTGGCGTCAATTTTGGTAATAAATTCGAATCCGCATCCACGGGGGATTTTTAAAATCTACCATCATGATCCAGTCTAAACTGGCCACCAGGAAATATCTTGAGCTATAAAAGGATTGTTTTGCATTGCTTATTTTACCATTCAATAATAACTTAATGTGCTATTGTTGAACATCCTATTTTACGTTTCTTCTGCTGCTGCTGCTGCAGCTTCTTCTTTGTCTATTTCTTCTCCTCCTCCTCCTCCTCCTCCTCCTCCTTCGTTTTTCTAATAGTATCTACACTAGATGAACGATTGTTTAAACGTTTGTTGATATATTGCTCTATTTGCAATACAGTACAATTATTCACAAACTAAACTAATTCATTTGTTTATTATTCCTCAGCTGACAGTTCGAATGTCAAGAGAGGTAAGCTACTAATGTGGCACTTTATGTTGTCACATTTTATTCATTAGCTTTATTATTCTTTATTGCAAAGCTACTAATGTGGCGTCTCCCTGGTGCAAGGGTTACACGACTTTCTCCGTAATCCCTATACTCTCGTGAGTAACGTGACGTGCGCGAGAATCGGTAGTGGTTCTCTCCGCGTCGGTAACTTACGGGGTATGTGAGCCGGTCGCTCAGAAAGCAATGGCAAACTAATGAGCGTAATCTTGCCAAGAAATCAATAATCAGCTGAAAGATGCTGATGTTGTGTAAAAAGGATATGCGAATAAAAAAATTAAAAAAAAAACTAATGTGGCACTTAATGCGTTCATATTTTATTCAATGGCTTTCTTCTTCTTGATCGCACGTTATAAAGCGGAGAAAACGTTATATACTCGTAAGATTTGTAATGATTAACTCTTTGTTCAATTGAAGCTATAATCTCTACTAGGCTGAAGTCTGCGTGGAACAAAGCCAAAACATATATAAAGTTACAGACTTCATTAAGAACATAATCACTGTCTGACTGAAGAAACAGCATTAAACATTGTGGTATTTTTTAAATTAATGAATGCAATCAAGAGAATTGATTATTGCAATACTTCTACATCTTTCATAATTAAATAATTATTTTATACGCTATTCACTGTTTTAATATAAGCGAAATATAAAATATACGTTGTAATAGTGGTGTCATTATGGAAAACATTATTTCAAAGATGCCTCTTCATTAATATATCAAACATTCCCTAGAATACACCTGTGGCTTATTGTAATCCGGCATAAAAGTCATATGTTTTTAAAAGATTTACTATATGCAGATGTACCCTAGTACACATTAGATACAATAAGATTATATATATAAATGTTTCGTGACATGGTACATAAAATATGTAAGAATAATACGTGACTCTGTACATACGGTAGGACAGGGGCTAGCACGTTTGCATGTTGGTCCGGCGGTCGTGTGTTCAAATCCCGCTCAAAGTGGTGATTTTTGTCTCATTGACCTGGGCTGCCATATCGACACAGCCTAACCATGGGTATCACAAAAGTCCCATGGAAATAAAGATAGGCGGAGTGATACTGACCACATCACCCATCGAGTGATGTGGATCTATAGATATGGGGTTACCGCCCATATTTTCACCACCCCATAGGCGTGAAATTGGGTTCTTTACTTTACTGTTTATTGTGATTTTAAAAAGTTAGTTGCATGTCATTTACAAGACGTCGATTGTGAATTGATAAATGCAATTGAATGTTGTATACAGAGGGATAGGTTCTTTTACTGCTGAGGCGCTGGTCAAGCCGACATGCCAAATACCTAGTACGCCATCGATTGGGCGGCACATTTTATAAACTTATGACGTGATTAATACAGGCAATGTGTTTCGTGTGTTGTTTAACGCACAAAAGTCGCTTGTTAAAAGTGGGAAAAGCCATTATGCTTAATCTGCATAGGCCAGTTTTGTGCAAACAGAAAGACATGATAGTCAGTTTTAAATTACCGTGGTAGACAGTTGAAATTACTGTGCGAATATGCATTTACGAGGGCGAGTCAATAAGTAAGTCACACAGTTCTGTGGGATGGTAGATAAATGTATTAAAGTTGGTGTTTTCTACTGGTGTCATTAGGTGACAGCAACATCTAACTTTATATTCCCGTTCGTCAGGTGGCGCTAGGTGTCTCATGCGCATGTGCAGCGCATAAACAAAATGGCGACTGTACTTACTGAGTGTACAATCAAAGAGCAACGTGCTGTTGTGAGTTTTTTGTGGGCAAAAGGACTGCCTGCAAAGGAAATTCATAAGGAAATGCTTCCTGTTTATGCTGACAAATGTTTGTCCCGTAAAGCGGTCCATAGCTGTGTAGAAAAAGGTTTTTCAAGGACGCTCTAAAATTGTTAATAATATCCGATCTGGTCGTCCTGTTGAGACTGCAACAGAAGCATCCGTGCAGCGGGTGGAGGAGATGATTAGAGGTGCTTGCTTGCTTGCGTGTGTTCGTTGGCTTGAGCTCCAACGCGAAGTCCTGTATGTCGGATGAAGGCATCCTGTTGTCCAACATCAGTGTGATGTCATACAGGACCTGAGTTTTGCGTGAGTATCCGTTGTCCCATGTCTGGCTTATTGGCGTGCAGACTGGTGGTTCCTCGCCGTACAGGCAGACACTCTCCGACTTCGGAGGAGTCGGCGATCCTACTGACTTTAGCCAGGACCCCGAAGGGACCTGTTGCCCAGGACGCTCGACGAGGACGCGTCAATAGGCCTTGGCCAGTATATAACCCGGCCCTGGTGCCTTGGAAACACCTCTGCGTCCCATGATTAGAGGTGACAGGCGAGCAACGATATACTCTGTAGCATCTGCAATAGAGTGCTCATATGGTTCAGCATACATCATACTGCATGGTCGATTAAAATTTCCAGGACTGCTGAC
This sequence comes from Cepaea nemoralis, assembly GCA_014155875.1. Taxonomy (NCBI): domain Eukaryota; kingdom Metazoa; phylum Mollusca; class Gastropoda; order Stylommatophora; family Helicidae; genus Cepaea; species Cepaea nemoralis. The sequence continues at coordinate 173,081 of JACEFZ010024623.1, read as the reverse complement.
TAGAGGAGTGTTGCTTCTTCATGACAATGCCAGACAGAGTACGGCTCGATTAATTCAGGAGAAAATTAACCAACTAAAGTGGGAAGTTCTGGAACATCCACCTTACAGCCCCGACTTAGCCCCTAGCGATTTCCATCTGTTTGGTCCACTGAAACCCCACCTTAGCGGGAGACATTTCGCGAATGACGCCGAAATAGAATGTGAAATGAAAACGTGGTTTAGAAAACAGAGCACGCGGTTCTATGCAGCCGGTTTGGGAGGACTGATAAAACGATGGGATAAGTGCAATAAATCATTCAATCTATTGTTTGTGTCTTCGTTATTCAAATTCCCTACGGGAAAATATTGTTTTCATTTTCAGAAACGTAAATATGAAAAATAAACATAAACAGAAAGTGAAGGTAATGATAATTAACAAATAACGGAAAGCAGAAGATGAAAAGGTAACTCCAATCCACCGTGAACAAGAAAATAAGACACCACATACAGAATAGAAAGTAGATACCAAATTTACAAAGGCCAGCCAAGACAGACGAAATAGGTGGCGTCTAGATAGGTTCAATCATTTCTGAACTCTTCCGTGAAACAAATACACAAGGAGACGCGAGAATCATCCTCTAAAAACACAAAGCCGTGGCAGTGTGCCAAACAAAACTGACATGAAACGGCAACAAAGCAGAAAACATCACCAGTACAAGGAGCCGCAGAAAACACAAGAAACGAAACCAGCAGCAAAATTCTAAAGCGCATATGGAAAACAAACACCATAAGAACCCCAAATATACCACGTCAGGGAGTCTCCATGGCGAAGTGGTTACGTCTCAATCCTCGTGCTCCGAAGGTTGTGGGGTCGATCTGGTTTTCGTCGTTCGGTTCAGGAGTGCATTTCTCTCGGAGCTCATAGGGGTCGTCGATGGAGATACGGAGTTCATGCTTTGTGCAACGCTTTTGGCAGAACTTCCCTGCGGAAAGAGATCAAGCCATATGGGATAACACCCGGCGCAATGAAGTCGATCCTCCTGCCTTTTTAACCCTGTAATATATTACGCCAATAGACCGACATTTTTTCCGCAGATAACATCATCAGCAGTCATCATATCCAATATCAATCAAGTTAGAGAAGTTCTTGACGTTAATTACCTTACCATAAAACCACTTCGTCTCAAGATCTGCTGCATAAAGATCCTTCGTGTTATCATAAGCAGAACCATAATATCCAAAAATATTAATAAATTATTGCTAAACTGGCTTTTTTTTTTTTTTTTTTTGCATAATCGTATTAAATCCTGTCTTCTTCTTCTTCTTCTCCTCCTTCAGGCACTGGTATCTCTCGGGCAGAAACAGGACGTGGGAGAAATCATGGAGACTCACTCACACTCCAGACCAGACAAAATGTGTTCCTTGGAATTGTTCTCATAGTGACTTCTGTTACAACGATCATAATCACGTGATCGTTTACTATCATTTATGTATATATACACAATTATATATGTGATATATATGATATTATTATATTCACTGTCCTTGGTGTACAAGCTCATTGGAAATTACCGTGATTGTGACAGCAATGGTTCAATTAAATTTGTATTGAACAAATGTGTACGTTTAACAAAATGAGACCTCGGCCGATTTGAACCATCATGCTTGATTCTTCATCGACCATGATTACAGCACTTTTGTTATGTTGTGTCAGAACTACGTTTCACAAAATTAGACCTCAGTCGATTTGAACCAACGTGTTTGATTCTTCATCGACCATGATTACAGCACTTTTGTTATGTTGTGTCAGAACTACGTTTAACAAAATGAGACCTCAGTCGATTTGAACCAACGTGTTTGATTCTTCATCGACCATGATTACAGCACTTTTGTTATGTTGTGTCAGTACTACTTCAGCTGTACAAGACATTTTATTGTATATGTGAACGAAATGACTGCTCCAATGTATACAAGTTATGTTTAATAAATTTTGAAGTATGATTAATTTTCATAGAAAAGTGGAGAGAAATAGATACTGCCGGGTGTTTGTAAAGTCTCACTACACTTTGTATGTAGAAAAAAACATTCTGTTTGGAGTGAAAATAAGTACTCCAACAGATGACAACCATTCGTTGCTTATTGCTTCACGATGGACTGTAGAGCATATTTTTTTTTTAATGACAACGTGTACTTCATTTGTCAAATGTGTTCTGCATACAAAGTGTCATGAGAATTTACAAACACCCTGCATATGATGTACTAGAAAAGACAAAACAAGGTTTAACGTGTAATTGAAGCAGTCATGTTAAAGAAGAAAGTAAATTTTAACGCCCGACTATGCCAGTAAAATAATGTTGCCCTTTTAAACGCCACAGTAGAGGACCCGCTAGCATGGTTGATAGGGAGCTGGGCTGATAATATCGTGAGCGCGGTCGGACGAGGGTTGGAGGCCTGCGTTCGTCGTCTAGCTAAGTGAGGGGAAAACTAGCCAACTGGTCCTCCGTGCATTCATACCTACAAAATGAGACGGTCCCAATCACATCACAGACCCACAAAATGGGACGGCCCCATCACATCACAGACCCACAAAATGGGACGGCCCCATCACATCGCAGACCCACAAAATGGGACGGCCCCATCACATCACAGACACTTAGCAGGAAACTACTTTGGGATAAAAACATCAGAGGGACTGGGAAAGAACAATGGTGGCCGGCAGGGGGCCTAGAAGAAAGGGCAGGGGTGGACCGCCAGAGAGATGGAGACAGGACATTACAGGCATCTTTGGTGTGAGGGTCCATAGAGAGATGGAGACAGGACATTACAGGCATCTCCTGTGTGAGGGTCCATAGAGAGATGGAGACAGGACATTACAGGCATCTCCTGTGTGAGGGTCCATAGAGAGATGGAGACAGGACATTACAGGCATCTCCTGTGTGAGGGTTCATAGAGAGATGGAGACAGGACATTACTGGCATCTTTGGTGTGAGGGTTCATAGAGAGATGGAGACAGGACATTACAGGCATCTTTGGTGTGAGGGTTCATAGAGAGATGGAGACAGGACATTACAGGCATCTTTGATATGAAGGTTCATAGAGAGATGGAGACAGGGCATTACAAGCATCTTAGGTGTGAGGGTTCATAGAGAGATGGAGACAGGACATTACAGGCATCTTTGGTGTGAGGGTTCATAGAGAGATGGAGACAGGACATTACAGGCATCTTTGGTGTGAGGGTTCATAGAGAGATGGAGACAGGACATTACAGGCATCTTTGGTGTGAGGGTTCATAGAGAGATGGAGACAGGACATTACAGGCATCTTAGGTGTGAGGGTTCATAGAGAGATGGAGACAGGACATTACAGGCATCTCATGTGTGAGGGTTCATAGAGAGATGGAGACAGGACATTACAGGCATCTTTGGTGTGAGGGTTCATAGAGAGATGGAGACAGGACATTACAGGCATCTTTGGTGTGAGGGTTCATAGAGAGATGGAGACAGGACATTACAGGCATCTTAGGTGTGAGGGTTCATAGAGAGATGGAGACAGGACATTACAGGCATCTCATGTGTGAGGTTCATAGAGAGATGGAGACAGGGACATTACAGGCATCTTTGGTGTGAGGGTTCATAGAGAGATGGAGACAGGACATTACAGGCATCTTTGGTGTGAGGGTCATAGAGAGATGGAGACAGGACATTTGGTGTGAGGGTTCATAGAGAGATGGAGACAGGACATTACAGGCATCTTTGGTGTGAGGGTTCATAGAGAGATGGAGACAGGACATTGCAGGCATCTTTGGTGTGAGGGTTCATAGAGAGATGGAGACAGGACATTACAGGCATCTTTGGTGTGAGGGTTCATAGAGAGATGGAGACAGGACATTACAGGCATCTTTGGTGTGAGGGTTCATAGAGAGATGGAGACAGGACATTACAAGCATCTTTGGTGTGAGGGTTCATAGAGAGATGGAGACAGGACATTACAGGCATCTTTGGTGTGAGGGTTCATAGAGAGATGGAGACAGGACATTACAGGCATCTTAGGTGTGAGGGTTCATAGAGAGATGGAGACAGGACATTACAGGCATCTCATGTGTGAGGGTTCATAGAGAGATGGAGACAGGACATTACAGGCATCTCTGGTGTGAGGGTTCATAGAGAGATGGAGACTGGACATTACAGGCATCTTAGGTGTGAGGGTTCATAGAGAGATGGAGACAGGCCATTACAGGCATCTCATGTGTGAGGGTTCATAGAGAGATGGAGACAGGACATTACAGGCATCTCATGTGTGAGGGTTCATAGAGAGATGGAGACAGGACATTACAGGCATCTCAGGTGTGAGGGTTCATAGAGAGATGGAGACAGGACATTACAGGCATCTCATGTGTGAGGGTTCATAGAGAGATGGAGACAGGACATTACAGGCATCTTAGGTGTGAGGGTTCATAGAGAGATGGAGACAGGACATTACAGGCATCTCATGTGTGAGGGTTCATAGAGAGATGGAGACAGGACATTACAGGCATCTCAGGTGTGAGGGTTCATAGAGAGATGGAGACTGGACATTACAGGCATTTCATGTGTGAGGGTTCATAGAGAGATGGAGACAGGACATTACAGGCATCTCAGGTGTGAGGGTTCATAGAGAGATGGAGACAGGACATTACAGGCATCTTTGGTATGAAGGTTCATCGAGAGATGGAGACAGGACATTACAGGCATCTTAGGTGTGAGGGTTCATAGAGAGATGGAGACAGGACAGTACAGGCATCTCAGGTGTGAAGGTTCATAGAGAGATGGAGACAGGACATTACAGGCATCTCAGGTGTGAAGGTTCATAGAGAGATGGAGACAGGACATTACAGGCATCTCAGGTGTGAGGGTTCATAGAGAGATGGAGACAGGACATTACAGGCATCTTTGGTGTGAGGGTTCATAGAGAGATATAGAGACGGGTCAACGGCCCGTCATGACGGCAACGTTCTGCAAAGGGATGTGTTACTTGATGATGATGATGATGATGATGATGATGATGATGATGATGATGATGATAATGATGATAATGATTATGATGATGAATGACTTTGATGATGATGATGACGATGATGATGATGGTGGTGATGATGATGACGACGACGATGATGATGATGATGATGATGATGATGATGATGATGATGATGATGATGATACTTGTTACTTCAGCAAAGCGTCAAGATTTGAAATAACAGGATGGAGGTCAGCAAGGCTGAATGGATTAGGGAGCACGCTCTTAAACATCTGATGATGATGTTAACGGGTTCAACCCCATACACCTGTCAGTTTACTAAAATGTTACCTTCTCGTCCTTACTTAGGGACGTAAATTACAAGTACATCTGAAGTCGGAGTGCGTTCGTCTGATGGAGAAGTACACTGGTTATAGGGAAAGCTAATCTACACGCAAAAAAAGCAGTGAAGTGCACTATAAGCATTATCAAGTGTTTGGACTTTTTTTCTCAAAGCGAGAGAAAACGAAAAACAAAAAAATAAATAAAATAAAATAAAATTACAGGGTCAAATTCGCTTTGCATATGGCTTACTAGTGTGATTCATAGGACCTTCTTAATAATCAGAGAAAACGAAACAAAAAAAAAATAATTACTGTGTCGAATTCGCTTTGCATATGGCTTAATATTGTAATTGATAGAATTGAGCGCCAATGGACGAGGGTTGGGCATCTGCGTTCATTGTCAGCTAACAGAGGAAAAGACCGACCACCTAATCCTCATGCATGCAGGCCTACATAATGTTGACCTTCTCACTTCACAGACACATGGCTGGTTCGTGAGTCGGAACATTGTTGTCTTAATATGTTTATGCTGTGACATGATTCTTTGAGTGATTCAAAACGTGAGGACACGATATTATTACAGCCAGTAAATAACGTCATGAGAAAGTCCTTCCACTGAAATCTCAAATAAATAAACATTCAAGGAGAATACACAACGCACGAAGAGAATTAGAAAAAGCGATAGATAGTGTGAAAAATACATTCATGAACTGCAAAAGACAGGGAAGGATTTGTGTGAAATGGAGGAGAGAATAAATTCTACTACGGGATTAATCAATCAATCGTGTGCCATGCCGGAAAGCGTGGGCGGTCATGACTCGCCATTTCACTCGATCACCAGAGTGGTGGATCAGCTCAGTGTTCCTGTCTCGTCCATGCGATGTGGCCAAGCCATCCAGGTATTTTCCTCTCGGTCTTCCTCTTGGTCTGTTCCCTTCGATCTTGCCAGTTGTCACTAAGTTCTTCAATCCATTTCTTCTCATAACATGTCAAAAATATTTTGACTGTCTACTCTATATTCTCTAATCAATTTACGTTTGACTTTTATCTCCTGTAGTACTTGGTCATTGGTTTTTTTGTCTGTCCATGGTATTTGCATTTTCCTCAGAAACCACATTTCTGCAGCCATCAGATGTTTTTCAGCTTAACTGCTCATTGTCCAAGCTTCACATCCATACAAAAGAACAGACTCTATGTATCCCCTCAACACTCTTTTTCTCGTTTCAATTGACACCTTTTTATTGGGATACACGGAATAAGAATAATAAGAAGAAGAAGGAAGCGGAGAAGGGGGAGAAGAAGATCAAAAGGAACAAGAACAAGATAAACAAGCAGAAAAAGAACAAAAGAACAAGGAGACGAGGAGAACAATAAAGGAAAGAAAGAAAAAAGAAAAGTAAAGAAAGAAAGACAGAAAGAAAGAAAGAAAGACAGACAGAAAGAATGGGGAAATGAAGAAAAGATGAAGTGTATCCTTTTGTAAATACTTCTTTTCGAGTGTCTTTTTATCAGCTGTAATAATTCACTATAAATGTATTTATCTTATTGCTTTGATTGTCTGAATAATTTCCCAATATATTCCATGTGAATACAAAGCGCAATGTTGGGCTCACGGAAGCTATGGCTTATTGACTGAATCTGTGAAAAGTAAAATGTTCAAATTCCATAAATATCATCTCCGTTTACATCATAATTCAGTACGGAGGTTTTAAAATAGTGACCTGGGCTACCATGTCATTCCTCATCAAATGGGTACCAGGAAATGCCTTGGGGAGGGAAGGAGGCTGGCGCTATGCTGGCCATCCATCCACAAGCTTCATTTGGTCTATACAATCATGGATCCAGCTCCATATGTCTAATGCACCCAAGGCACATACTTATAGTGTGGTGTGTGTGGAAGAGGTCCTCAGTGTGCCGTCTTGACTAAGAAGAAATTAAGGGACACTTTTCACATGCCATGAGGTATATTGAGATCGTCCCATTTGCATAGATCAGTCGGTACATGATGAGTGATGTGGCTACTCTGGAGCCTGCAGCTTTTACTTCCTAAAAGATGTTCTCGTGTCGAAGTTAGACTGAGCTCCCCTGGGGGGACCAGATCGATTTTTAGTATAAATACCCCCTCCATGGGGATTCGAATAAATGACCACCTGGCCGGCAAGTAAGCGTGCTAGCCACTACGCTATAGTGGAAATAAAAGTCATGAATAAAAGTGTGTGAGTATCCAGTGTCATTCAATACAATATATCTTTATCATCTTCATCATCATCATCTTCATCATCATCATCGTCATCATTATCATCATCATCATCATCATCATCATAAATTGGATATATGTAGATGTGTACTGCCTTAGTAGACCATATCCCACTTGGTTCACATTTTGGGTCTCATATACCGTGACTGGCGATATCTCATGTAGAAAATCATGGAAACAAAAGGAATAAAATGGTATGATGGATTAACAAGTGTGAAGATCATGCAGAGAACAAGACAAACACCAGTGAACCAACAGGTGAATAATAAAAGATGCTGGCGATAGATAGGACACACGCAGACAAAACCTGAGGATTGTATTACTAGAAAGATCTTGTCTGGAGTCCACCGGGAACAAGAAATAGATGCAGATCTAACAAAACACGGAGAAGCCAAGTACAGACAGAAATTAATAATATCCGGCGGGCATGGACGGGACTGCTTGGGGTAGCTAAGGGTAGTCGGCATGGAGTGAGTTTGTTGAGGGTGTAATGGGACAACTGGTGAAACAATAAGCAGAAGACTAATTAACAGACCATTCCCCAGCTGGTTCACTCTGTGGCTAAGGGGTCACGAAGACAATTCGTAATCCAGCATACCGCGTTCGAAACACAGCTGCGGGAGATTTGGAAGCAGACGGCCTTGCGTTGGTTTCCATACAATAGTATGAGTGCCTGTCATTCAGAAAGCAATAGCAGACTTTTTTTTAAAATTCGCATATCCTTTACAGGACATCGCTGTCAACAGCAGCATCTTTCAGCTGTCTGTTGATTTCTTGGCAAGATTACGCTCAGTAGTTTGCCATTGCTTTCTGAGCGGCCGGCTCAATTATCCCGCAAGTCACCAGCGGGGGACGAACCGCTCCCAGTTCTCGCCCGCTACGAGACTCTGCGTGATAAACGGGATTACGGAGAAAGTGGTGTAACTCCTCGGCCAGAGAGACCGGCAATAGCAGACTTCAGAATGTAAAATTTCCGAGGAATCACAAACCAAACAGCCAAAACATTGGAGTTGACTGCAACGTCCTGTGAGGGATATGCAACTAACTTTTAACCCCAGTTGGCTAACTTTGTGGACCACAAATAACATGACTGACGATATGTCACAACGGAAATCATTTTCCAATAAGCAATTGAAGCGAATATCTCAGGCAGGATAATATCTAAGAGCTATCAGGTGTTAGGCTTTAACACATAATAGGAGACATATAATATCACTATATGTCTCCTTTCTCTTCCGCTTTGATTCTCAGAAAATTTCAAAATCTGTCTTGCACCAATGTCATGATCCTGACTAAATCCCATTCTTAAACAGTTAAACATTAAGACAGGCGCCATAAATAATATAGTTCACGATTTCTTGCCTGGCATATTTCGCTGCCTCTCGTCAGGTGCATACTTCAGAGTTTGTATATCATGTTATCTGAAAACATCAATGATACTTTGGCTGAAATATGATGTACATCGTTGTTGATATTGCCCGAATGTGCAGAAGGTTATATCTACAGACGTCTGCCGAGATACAGCCAAATATGACATGCAAGAAATAGTGCAGTATTGTATTTATGCCGTTTGTGATTAAATTCACTAAGGGAATACATTGTTTTCAGTTGTTAAAAATAAAAAAAAAGAAATTCTGACATTGTTCTTACTGATAGATTTAGAGCTTTAGAATCCAAAGACCAGACTAAAATAATTCAAGAAAACGAAGTTTAACACAAAGCTTGAGGATCGTAGCACAATAGCAGCAACAAGCTAGGGACAAATCAGCAGACCATCTCATCTCATCTCATCATGTTCCTCTTGTACCTTGCGGTGTCGAGGTGAAGTATAAACTTCGTGAGAGTGCCCGATTATGGGCTTCATATATCGATATTCTCATGGACTCTGCTATTCCCTCCGTCCAACGTTTACGTGGTCGGCCTCTTCCTCTGATTCCATCTGGTCTGTACATCATTGCTTGTTGTGGTATGCTGTTGACTGGTAACCTACTTGCATGGCCAAACCATTTGACTTGCTTTCTGATAAAATCTAGTGCTGCTTTAACCACAACTTTACTCCTGATTTCTTCATTTCTGATCTTATCTCTTCTTGATACGTTGAGTATTCTTCTCAGGAACCTCATTTCTGTTGTTGTGATTTTTTCTTTTCTCTTTTTCTGTCATTGTCCAGGTTTGGCATTGGTAGCATAGAGTTTGCAGGAAGATTGTGTTGTAAAGTGCTTTCTTAGTAGTTATTGATACATGTTTGTTCTTTAGTATTGGTGCCATTTGTCCAATGAGTTGATTTGCCTTATTGCACCTATTTTCGATCTCGTCTTCTGATCTGCCATTTGATGATATTATACTTCCTAGGTACTTGAAACTCTTTACTTGTTTCAAGGGATGTTCGTTTAGGTGAATTGTTGTTGTTTGTTCTTCTTTAGTTATAGTCATTACCTCTGTTTTGCTTGTGCTAATTTTCATGTTATGTTCCCTACACATTTCGTTTAGACTATTCATGTGGTCTTGTAATTCAGCTTCTGATTTTGCTATTAGTGCTTGGTCATCCGCAAACAGGAGTTCTCTAATGGTTAGATTTGCAGATGGTTCTTCTTCTGTGTTCTCGTCATGCGGTATTCTTGCTGTCTCTGCTTGGCTGGTTTCTCTACATATGTTGTCTATATATGTTATGAACAAGAGAGGGGACAGGACACAACCTTGTCGTACTCCAGATCTTATGGTGAAGGGTTCTGAGTGTCCTCCAGTTGCTCTAACTATGCATTCACTGTTGTTGTATAAACTTGTACATAGGTTTGTTAGATGTGTACTCACTCCATATTGTTTAAGGATTTCCCACAGCTTGTTTCTATCTACTCTATCGAATGCCTTTTCTTGGTCGACAAAGGCTAAGTAGAGTGTTTCATTGAATTCGATTGATTTTTCTATAAGTTGTCTAAGAGCAAAAATGGCAGTCTGTGCATCCTTTGTTTTTCCTAAATACAGGCTGTGTTTCACTTAGCTGGGGTTCTAAAGTAGTTCGTAATCTTTTTTCTAGAATTTTGCAAAATATTTTCCCAGTATGACTCAACAGTGAAATTTCTCTGTATTGTGTGCAGTCTCTTTTGCTGCCTTTGTTTTTTCAAATTGGGATAATTATGGCGTTTCCCCAGTCTCGTGGTGTCTGTTGTTCTACCCAAACATGGTTGAATAGTCTATGTAGCCAAGCTGTTCCTACTTCTCTTGCTGCTTTAATTAGTTCATTTGGTATTTCATCCTGTCTCAATGATTTGTTCAATGGGGCTAATCTGATGGCTTCTATAATTTCTTCTTTTAGTATGTCTGGTTCTAGTTCTTCGGTGACATCTGTATAGGTCTCTTGAATTCATGTGACATCTGATGGGATGTTGAGAAGTTGTTCGAAATACTGCTTCCATCTTATTAGGATTTGTTTTTGTTCACTTATCGGTTCTCCATTTTCGCTGTTAATTATTTCAGTTGGGTCAAAGGGTTCTCCTCTGGTTCGCATTGCACCTATTTTTTTTTTAGAAGTTTCTAGTTGTCAACTTGTAGTTTTTATTTAGGGTTTCTCCATACTCTTCCCAGTCTTTTTGTTTTTCCCTCTTTACTATTCTATTCATGTGTCTTCTCGCTATTCTATATTCTATGTAATCACATTCCTGTTTGCTTTTCAACCACTTTTTATATTTTTCCTTTTATGTCTTTTACCGCTTCCTTAACTTCTGCGTTCCACCAACTTGTTATTTTCTTTAACAGTGTTTTGCGTTTTTTCGTTGTTCCACATGTTATTTTTGCAGTATTTAAAATGCTTGATTTGAACATTTCCCATTCTTCTTCTACTGTTTTTCTGTCTGCAGGTAATTTTTCAAAGAGTTCAGTTAGTTCTTTCTCATAATTTTCTCTTACTGCCTCGTCTTTAAGGTTATTTAAGTTTACTGATTTGCATGACATGTGTTTTCCTGCTCTATGTTTTCTTCTTCTGATTGTTCTTATTGTGGCAACGACTGCTTTATGATCTGTGTTTATACTGAAATTGGGCACTGCCCTTGCATCTAATATATTTCTCTTTTTGTTGTTTCTTGTTAATATAAAATCAATTTGGCTTTTAGTATCTAGATAGTTCCATTTATACCAGGTGTATACTTGTGAATCCTTATGTTTATAGAATGTGTTTGTTATATAGAGGTCGTGTTTGCTGCAAAGCTCTAATAGTCTACTTCCGTTATCATTCCTTTCATTTTGCTTGTCTCCAAATGCTCCCAGATGTTTTTTCTATGCCCACTCTGTTATGTCCTAGTCTTGCATTGAAGTCTCCCATAACTATGATGTTGTCCTGCTTATCTATTTTATTTAGCACGTCATGTATGTCTTCGTAGAAGTCCTCGCATTCTTGCTCATTATTGTTTGCATTACATGGTGCGTATATTTGTACATATGTTGTAATTGTTTGTCCTTTTATTCTCACTGTTATGATTCTTTCTGATATATATTTTATTTCTAGTACTCCTCTTGCAAGCCGTGGTTCGATGACTATTCCCACACCGTGTCTTGCCCTTTCTTGCTGTTCTACTCCAGAGTAAACAAACGTGTAACTGCGGTGGAGCTCCTTGCATCCTTTCCCCTTTGTTCTGGTGTCCGCTATTCCCATCAGTCCAATTTTCCTCTCTTCCATTGTTTCTATAAGCTCTTCTTCTTTACTATTGAAACCACAGACATTCGTTGTGCCTATTTTTTGAGTCGTTGATCTATCTCGTGGTCCATTAACATTGCCAGGTCGATATCCGTTTGGGTATACCGTGAGCAGACCGTGATCTTCATTTACAGATCATGGCAGACTCCACTTCATTGAAACTGTCTCGAATATTTTATCATGTGCAGTTGTAAAAGCAAATTTCAAAGTATTTTATATAAAACGCTCTAATATCTGTCAAAATGAGACCAAAAATCTGTCCTGTAGAAGAAAACGCTGACACAAAAAATCGGAGGACTTGGTGTAGGCCTGCGAGGCACCGTACTGATCAAGACTCATGCCAGAATAGACGCACCAATGACATTAAACCGTTCTTGTTATAATGTGCCCTATAACCACTATTAACCCATACCTTAAGTAGATGCCAATCAATACAGTTATGCGTCGTGCTTAGTTTATTGTTCATAGACATGTTTCGTTAGGCGACATTGTGAGCGATCATAGAGTTAAGTTAGTTGCATATCCTTTACATGACGTCATAGTCAACCCCAACATTATTCGGCTGTTTGTAATTTCTTGACAAGTTTATGTTCAGTAGTTTGCCATTGCTTTCTGAACGACCGGAGTTCATACTATCGTATAAAAATAAACGCGACGCGGTCTGCAGTAAGTCTCCCATAGTTGTGTTTCGAATTGCTCCCGTAACCTCTTTACCACAGAGCCTGTGATCATAGAGACATCATAACGTACTTTCACATCAACCTGGTTGGCTCAGCTGACTTTGTGTGTAAAGGTAAAGTTGGTCGTACAGCATAGACTGCCGTTAGGTGTGAAATGTAAGACGCTCACATATTTTAGGCCATGACGTCTGAGGTAGGGTGACGGTTTCCCTTCCTCGACGCCACTCCTTCAAAGGCATTTCCAAGAAAATTCTGTAAAAAATGTGTCTGATGGTCATTTAAAAGAGGCTGAGTCGACCGTGTACCTGTGGGGAAACACATAATCCTGCCTCAACCTGGAGACTGAACCTGGACCATTGTCTTGGCCAGCAAGAGCACTAGCGACTATACCACCCCGACTCCATATTATACATAAAGGCTACACAACTAAGCAACATGTTACTTACTGACTACAGTCGACAAATGTAACACAACTGGAAGTATTTCTGTATTTAAAAAGTCGCTTAAAAGTCGCCAGGGTCGACTTCATTGCACCGGGTTTTATCCCATATGGCTCGGTCTCTTTCTGCAGTACGGAAAGCGTCGCACAAAGCACGAACTCTGTAGCTCTAGCGACGACCCACAGGAGTCTCCGAAAAATTTCACTCGTGAACCGAAGGACGCGGCCCGGAATCGAACCCACAACCTTCGGAGCCCGAGTCAAACGGCTTGACCACTTCGCCACGGAGACTCCTTGCATATCCTTTATTGACGTCATAGTCAACCCCAACATTATTTGGCTGTTTGTAATCATAATAAAGGCACAGTGAAAATGCGGTATTCAGATATATCTCATGGTATACCGTCGTTTATGCCGTGATCATTATGTCGTTATATGACGAATTACTGAGTCTAGATATTAAACCTTTTACCATCGAGTGCCGATTAGCCTAAAACAAACACATGATTAGCACCATATACCCGTGTGTCTCCTGGTGTGGAAAAGGGTTTTACACTCATTTTGGAAGAATATGGCCTTGAAGCGCAGTGGTCAGCAAGCAGATTTTCTGATCTTGTGGTCATGCGTTCGAATCCACATTCGAGGCTGGTATTATTGTTTAAAATGACCTCATCTCTCAGGCTGACCCAGCCTAAAATTGGCAACCTGAATTGTTCTAGGAAAGTAAAGGCGGCCGACATAATATTGATCACAAAGCTCATCGAATGCCCATTGGTATAAACATAGGGGGGTATAACACCATAAACCTAATTATGCCTCATAGCTTGAAATAGGATCATTTACGTAACAGGGAGACTCCAGTGTTCTTTAATTATTACTGTTATCATCAACACTTGTCATACCGAACGGCGCAGTCTATCATTGTGGATCATTTTGGTCTACAAAAACATGTGTTCTCTTTGATCTTAAGTCCGAGTGCTAATCGTCTTTTGTGTCACTTTATTAACCCATCCAGTATGTTCTTCTGTAAAACTAGTACGTAACTTTCACGGACAGGGTAATTTACACAGATTTTTGTTCATCTGATGAAATGCTCCACCGTTGTTTAGATAAATTCTCCATATTATCACTGTGTTATATTTGCCATTTGCTGTTATCATTGGCACTAGATAATTCAATCTCTGTTAGTTTCTGTGTTATCCTGTGTGATGCCATTGCATACTCCGGTGGATTTTCTTTTCTTTTTCTTATGATGCAAACGTGTCTTTTTGTGTTACACAGAAAATCAACTGGGGAACCGTTTGAGGCAACTAAGACAGTTCACAAACAAACACACATAGTATTGTTTGGCGCTCATAGAAGGAAAAGAAGGAAGTAGAGATTAGAGGACTCACTAGACAACATAAAATTTGAAAGCTATAGTTACCAACCGGGATGCGAACCTATCACCTCAAAATGACGATGGCGCTTCGCTGCAGGAACAAGTGTACTTCGACGCATGACCAACTAGACGCCTTCTATGAGCGCCAAAATTACTATGTGTGTTTGTTTGTGAACTGTCTTAGTGGCCTCAAGCGGTTCCCCAGTTAATTTTCTGTGTAATACATGTACTAAATTAAATCGACCAATCATTTCTCTTCTTTAAATGTTTGTGAATATACTGGACACAGCATTATGGTCCGATGTGTTTGGGTGTTTGTTATTTGACCTATGCTGGTTTAATATAAAATTATGAGACCTTGTTGTGTTGTTTAGTTTTAGTCCTATCCTGTCACTTCCTGTGATTAGAACATCTAATAAATTCTTGCAGAGTGATTTTCATTTTTTTAACGATAAGTATAAGCTTGGGGCAGATTATTTATAATTAGTCCCCCAACCTTCACACCTGGTGTATCTCATTTAGATGTCATTACATTCTCACTGTATTAAGAAAAAACTATCAAAAGAGAAAATGCAATCCTGTCTAATTCCTTGTCGGATGTGTATATGAGGACCCATCTGACCGTCAATACATATATAGATGCTGTTGCCGGCTAATACATATTTTTCTAACCCTGAAATATTTCCATCCGTATCTATAATTCCCAGTATTTTTCTATATCATGTACTGTATCAAATGCTTTGAAATAATCTACGAAGCACATATGTAAATCTGCCTGCACTTCAATGTGCCTCTCATTAATGTTCTTTGCACAATATACAGTTCTGTTTGTATATTCTTCATGTACGAATCCATATTGCTGCTATCCTATTCAGATTTCATTTTAATGAATTCTTTTCATATAAAATTTAAAGGAGATGCATACTTTTTTTGTGGTCATGCAAAACAAGGAGAATGCTGGAGGAATGGGATGTGTCGTGCAGGATTCCGCTCGGTGTATCCAGAACACACACACAATTTGCTGTAGTGGAAAATTTCGAAAAATTTTAGGTCATCAATTACCAATAATTGTGGAACTATGAAAGAAATTAAGAAAACGAATATCTATTGCTCTTCAAAGGCTAAAACAACTGAATAAATTATGGAGTGGGACAGATAGGCCTACAAAAATTGCTTTTTTAAGAGCATGCATCTTTCCCATTGCAAAATATGGGCGTGAGACCTGGGCACATACTGAACGGCGCGTAAATACCTTTGAATATACATGTTAGAGACGGGTCTATGAATATCTTGAATACAGAATAAAATGCATCCATGCAACACGATCTGAAAATTGAAGAAGGTTGGCTACTAAAGACCATATAAGAAAGTAAATTGAAATATGATGGTCATTTAAAGCGTCATGAAAGTTTAGAAAGAACAGTAATGGGGGGGGGGGGGGTGTAATATGTCCGGGAAGAGAGGAAGAGGAAGGCCAAAGAGAAGATGGGTGCAGGATGTAGCAGATGATCTACAGATGAGTGTATCTGACGCGGGACATCTTGCTTATGATCGAGAAGTTTTCCAGAAGGTTGTTATGGGAGCGAGGTTCTGCAAAGGACATGGCTACTGAATGATTGAATGCATCCAGAACAACCGCGACCGGTTCTGTTAAGATGCCTGGACGCCCACTCCAGCTGGCAGGGCACGTGATGATGATGATGATGATGATGATGATGATGATGATGATGATGATGATGATGATGATGATGATGATGATGATGATCATGATCATGATCATGATCATGATCATGATCATGATGATGATGATCATGATGATCATGATGATCATGATGATTCTTTTCATAAAAATGTTAATAATAATATTCTCCTGACATGCCTCACGAGGCTAATTGTTCTATGCTTTCCACAATCTGTTTATGCAGTTTTCTTTGAAATGGAAATTATGACTGATTTTTACAAATCTTTGAAGGTGGCCTTTCTGTTGTATTTGTTGTTTAACCTGTTTATAATTACATCAAATTTCGATTCTCTAAGTGTGTCTACGTCTTGGATAGATATATTGACTGGTTCTGGGAATCCTTTCTTTTAGTAATGTGATGTCCTCTCTTTTGCTTCTGAAGTTGACTTCTGCTCTATGATGATTGTACAGTTCACCATGCAAGTGTGTCATCTCATCCCAATAATGTCTTCCTTCCTTTGGTTACTGACGGCTTGTAGTGTTGTGTGTTTTTCGTCTATTTAATTATTTTAATTATTTCTTCACTGTTCTAGCGAGAACTTGGTAACACCTGGTAAGATCGAAGGGAACAGACCAAGAGGAAGACCTAGAAGCAAATACCTGGATGGCTTGGTCTCGTGGCATGGTCGAGACAGAAACACGGAGCTGATCCACGACTCTGGTGATCGAGTGAGATGGCAAAACATGACCGCCCACGCTTACCGGCATGGCACATGATGATGGATGGATGTTCTAGCGCTGCCCTTAACATTTTTCGGTGAATCCATTCATATAATTCATTTGGTCATCTCTCTTTTCTATGTAAACACTTCTGTTTTAAGTCTTTGCCAATCTTATTTAATATATGTGTGTCATCTTTAAGTTTTCTTCTTTCGTCATTTATATCTATAAATGTTTTATGTATCCTCTTCTTTCTTACTGACCTTATTACTGGTAAAATTGACTCTTTAGGTGTCCTGTTATTGAACCGTCTAGCATTTCCTCTTTATGTTCATTTACCTCTGTTTTTGCGAAAGTACTGGACCGATTATGTAAGTAGCAAAACAGGTAAACAAGTCCTTGTCATTTTGGTATATGGTGCTAGCCCGATAGTTTAGACTACTAGTTGCTCGGTGGGTGATATCATCAGTAGTACACAGGCCGCCTTTACTTCCCACGAAGTTTCCTGTTTTGTTTGCGGCTGGGTCATCATGGCAGCCGAGGTCAATGAAAGAACGAACAAATCACCAGCTGATTCTTTACTGTAACATTATATTTTATTTCTGTCATTTCTTGATACGTGTTTAATCAGTTCGTAATCTGTTTGTATGTTCCTTATCTTTCTATAGACTTTGTTTGTCCAATACCCTGTATGAAAATTGGACATTACGTTACAGGACGTAGGACAAAACACCTCGACTATACAGTTTATTTATATATCCATATTACTCATATTCGGGATTTGCCAATGGAATTTCTCTAATGAAAACTTTCGAAATGATACTTCTGATACGCCATTTTAGTTGGTTAAGAATTAATGACAATATATATATATAGCCTACGATGGGTAGCGTTGTGGTATTCCGGTGTGATAATTTGGCGTGTCCAGTGTGTGCTGCGTGGTTACACACCCGCTTCACACGCGTGATCCGGGGCTTGTTTCCGGATCCGGTCAGGGATATGCACTACTGACGAGCTCAAACGAGGGCGAAACTCGAGTATAGTGCTTCCATGACGTGGATAGGCCTTAGGTTCGTGCCGGAATGCGATCGGCATTGCCAGTAGTGGGTTGTGCTCAATATTTAAATTTCAAATCCCGAAACAACCAAGTAATCAATATATATATATGGAAATCATGCAACATAATAGGTAAATACAAAACTTGGAACGGCAATATTTTCAAAAACCCGACAGTCGTTAAAAATACGCCCTGAATATGGTTCTATACATATGTTTATCACAATAAAAACATGCAGCAAATAAATCAAATGTAAAAACTTTCAGAGTTATTCTTTCCATCTGTAATGTTTTAAAGTGTCTCAAATTCCTAGAGTGTCTTTGAATATTATTGCCATATTCTTGTGCAACACCCTGTGTCATGTGGGAACACCCGCCTAACTAAATCACGGTAGGGCGAGAACTCTATTTTGTATGCATTCAATATTGATTATTTCCTTTCGTTTCATGAGCACCGACCACTGTCAAGGATAAAGTTACATCCCAGAAGTAGGGTATGAAGTATGAGGACTTAAATAATTCAAATACAGCAAGCTGTAAAGGACTCTTGTACACGCCAGAGAAGCAGTGGGCATGTGGTGATAGATCCATATTAGGCCATTCTGTACTCGGTAGTTGATGTCGCCAGTTTGACGCACTCAGACTTTACTTCCTAGGACATTTTCTGGTACACATTTTAGGGTGGGTCTACGTGAGAGCTCAGGTATGTTGTTGTTTTTTTTAAATTCCGCACCAGAACGTTTCCAAAAATGTAACAGTAAGAAAAGAGACGCAGATACATAAACCACCTGGCGCACACACAATTTTACAACCATGTACATTTAGTCATGCTTTTTTTTAAAAAACTCAAACACGTGTACCTTTTTCAATCCGGTTCACCCGTTGGTTTTAGATGAACCCATTGTCGGGCCTTTTCTCATTGGCATAATCTCCATACCTTGTTTCATCATTCTATACATGGTATTGTCAATCTATACATTATATCATCTTCCTATTTGAAAGCCCCCAAAATGGAATGGCACCTTACCTTTTTGCCTTTCCGAGAATAAAACATACACGCACGCACGCACGCACGCACGCACGCATACACATACACACACACACACACACACATACACACACACACACACACACACAGAGAGAGAGCACTGAAAACACCAATACTCAGCTTCTTGACCATGAACAAGATACTGTGGGGTATGTTACTTTTTTTTAAATTTAAGGAGCCCCGTAATTGACTGTGCCATTTGTTACGAACGTACGTGAGGTTACGAATTGGCTGATTCACCAGAGTGGTCGAATAACCCTGGGGAGCGCCGGATAACAGTTTGTACCTCGACCAGCAGACTGAAATAACAGGACTCATTTTAAGCTCTAGTTATCGACGAGATCGCAAGAACCCAGGTGACTCTGTATTGTACAATATCGTCCACGAAATGGGTCCGAATCTGTGTGTTGTGTCCTGTGATGAGCTGAGCTACATTCATAGACTATCTTTATCACCTGCATAATCTATTTTATCTTTGGAAGAATCTGTATCATTCTGACATGAACTGTGTGTTCTAGTTCAGTTGTTTGAACTAAGAAATCTTTGTAAATCCTTTTATTTCAAAACATAATTTTTAAGCGCAAGGCGTGCAAGATGTGATTATGTTTACAAAATAAAATATATAAATACTAAGGGTAACAATTACATGTCGCTAACATTTCTGACAATAGCACCTGGTCAGATAAACTAAATATTTCTGTTGAATCTTCCCACATACATGAGTGCTCTTTAACTTCTCTATTTTGTCCCCCAAGTTAATCCCAGTCTCCTCTCGGGACCATCCCTTCAGACAATCTTCCTTTAACGAGCAGAAAACTGTATAAAGACAGTCGGCTAAGTCTTGGGAAAGGTTTTCAGCCTATTATGTTTATAACGGCCAGCGACAAGCAGGTGAAACATTTGAAATAGCAGTTACATGCTCAAAAACATAAAAACCAGTTTCGGAACTGAACAACCTCACGTAACATAGCTTCGTCATCGTGTCATGCCAACTGGCATATAGGCTAATGCATCCCTACAGCTCTCGATCTTTGGTGTTCTGAATCAATTCTTTTCATGTTTTAATGATGTCCTTTCATGCCACCGTCCTAATCCATCCACCTTCATTTATGTCCCAGAATCTGCCGTATTAGAAATGAACGGTCAAGTTCTAATGGAGTTTATCCAGTTTCTGGCCTTTCAGGTGAAATTGTTGCTCTTATTATCTTGTAAATTGGGTGGACAGTGTGGCTTAGGAATTATGACGACCGCATCTGTCTCTTACAGATATGGTTTAATTCACAGCGAAACTTTGTGGACCATTTAGGAAACAAGAAAAGAAACAAATTGTACTTTCCGCCCCATTAGCTTGCGATACTGAATCGAACTTTTAGTTTTCTCGGACAATGGTAAAAACTTTTAAAAAGTGCACAAGATGTTTACGATTAAAATACATTGTCAATGGGATATATAACAGAGGCAGACCCAAAAAGCCGATCTCTTATTATTATTTAATTAAATTGTATTAATTAAATATTATTAATTAATATTTATAGCATCTGGGATTCTTGAATTTTTTTTTTTTTAAAGTTGCATATCCCTTACAGCAGTGGTTCCCAAGCTTTTCAAGCAGAGGGTCATATCTACTATTTTCGGCAGTTAAGCGAGCCACAGGGTTATAAAGTTATAAAATTCGTGCAATATCATTCTTACCTTTCTTAACTTTCGTCAACAAACGTCTAAAACTTTAAAGGCAGTCAGTGTCAGTACTACGTGCGACCATTAAAACATTAAAATTAAAAAAAAACAATCAAAAGTTCATTTAACAATACATTTTAAATCAGTTTCGAAAACAACTATTAATGAATTAATTTACAATTGTAACTGTTCTTCATAACCAGTTACTTAAGTTCGGATGTCAGTTTATCAATGTCTGGGCACAAATCTGTCGTTCCCAAAGTCATAAGCGCAGCTAGGTTACTGTCGGTGAGTCTGGAAAGTTGCTTGTTTTTTTTTTTTTTTTTTTTATAACGATCATTGCGGAAAATGACTGCTCGCATCTGTAAGTCGTGACAAAACGACAAATGTATATCTCTGGGCGAGTGAACGCAAGTGTTCAAATTGTTCGACAGGCAATAGTCGCCAGAATGAAATCATATGATCAGCTGAACGTGAAGCAGGCAGCTCCAGAATTTACATCTCAGTGCAGAACTGCATTTTAAATCAATTACCCCGTGCTGAAGGTGTTGCTGTAATCGACAGAGCTTGGAATCAGGAAATACGAACGGAATTATGAAGAGGGCAACATTATCTTCCTCTATTGTGAACTCTTGAAATCTCGACTGAAAGATGTCCAGAAGATTTCCAACTTTTACTTTGTACTGTAACATTTCTTTTCCACCACAAGCGTCTTCAAAGTTGCAAACGCCTCTAAAGTCCCTTCAGTCAGCTGTCTGATAAACAGTCGTAGTCTAATTCTAAATTAAGTCTAATTCTAAATTTGTGAATAGTTTGTTTTTTCCCTGGATCCTCGCATTTAAAGACTTATATTAAATAATGAGGCCTCGCGTGCCACTTTCTGACATCTAGCGGGCCACAAGTGGCCCGCGGGCCGTGGTTTGGGAACCTCTGCCTTACAGCATACTGTAGTCAACACCAGCATTTTTCAGCTGCGGTTGATGTTCTTGGCAAGATTACGCTCAGTAGTTTGCCATTGCTTTCTGAGCGACCGGCTCACACACCCCGTAACCAACGCGACGCGATCCGCTGCCGAATCTGGCGCAGCTGCGTTCGTCACGTGGATATACGGGATTACGGAGAAAGTCGTTAGCCTCTTCGTCAGGGAGACCGGCTTCTGGGGTCTGGTGGATTCTGGTACACTAGCACATAATTTCGATTCTCGTCAGGTACCTTTTAGTGTACTGCACTAAGATTCTTCTTGTGTGATCTTGGGAAGGAGACCGGGTCTCTTATGAAGATACCCATGTTCAATAGACGTGATCATTAACCAAAACCACAAAATATGTGCAGGATAAAGCTAATAAAGATACGTTTAATGGATATCTAGTTCTTTAAGGGAGGCCATGTTGTTATTTGGCGACGGCAAGTTCGAATCTCGGTGTGTCCACTACAGCTTTCTATTTTATATGGTCTAGTATGTCCACCAATCTCTATTTCTTTCTTCTACTTCTGTGGGTGTTGCGATCAAAATAACGAACAGCGATTGCCTGAAAGAGGCTAATGGAAGTACAACATTATACACCACTGTACCAAACAGTGGGGGTCTATGCTGCATGGTAGCTAGCACACTGACTGTCAGCTCGCGTGTCGTGTGATCGAATTCTAATAGACACGGATTATTTTTAATTGATCTCGGCTCCCACAACAAGCCAGTCTAAAATGGGTACCAGAAAATCTCACGGAAAGTTAAAGCGGTCAGCGTTATATTGACCACATCACCCATCGAGTGTAAAGTGGTCTATACAATTATTGGGCAAGCACCATACGCTTAATACGCCTCAAGTCGTGTTAAAGTGTCATTTACTTCACTTTAATTATAAGAAAGGAACAAACAGTGTTCATTGCTTATGCAAAGACATGAGAGCCATTGGAGATCACCATGACGACTGAAGAGATCAGTGGTAGACAAATCAGTCGGAGCAAGACACGGAGATTAAAGTGGTTTAAAGACGAGAGGATTAACTTCATCGCACCGGGTTTTATCCCATATAGCTTTGTCTTTCCACTGGCCGGCCTGTAGAAAGCGTCACGCAAAGAACAACTCCGTAGCTCCAGCGACGATCCCCTGGAGACTCCGAGACAGTTATACTCGTGAATCAAATAACGGAGTCCGGAATCGAACTCACAACCTGCGGAGCGCGAGACAAACGGCTTGACCACTTCACCACGGAGAACCACAAGTGAGAGAAATTGTGCGCGATAGTCTAAGCCGATGACATCGACGAACATCATTAGTCTAGAGCACTAAGGACTGAGATCTAGAGCAGCAAGGACTGAGATCTAGAGCACTAAAGACTGAGATCTAAAGCACTAAGGACTCAGTTCTAGAGCACTAAGGACTGAGATCTAGAGCAACAAGGGCTGAGAACTAGAGCACCAAAGACTGACAACTAGAGCACTAAGGACTGAAAACTAGAGCACTAAGGACTGAGATCTAGAGCACCAAGGACTGAGATCTAGAGCAGCAAGGACTGAGATCTAGAGCAGCAAGGACTGAGATCTAGAGCACTAAGGACTGAGATCTAGAGCAGCAAGGACTGAGATCTAGAGCACTAAGGACTGAGATCTAGAGCAGCAAGGACTGAGATCTAGAGCAGCAAGGACTGAGATCTAGAGCACTAAGGACTGAGATCTAGAGCAGCAAGGACTGAGATCTAGAGCACTAAGGACTGAGATCTAGAGCACCAAAGACTGAGATATAGAGCAGCAAGGACTGAGATCTAGAGCACTAAAGACTGAGATCTAGAGCAGCAAGGACTGAGATCTAGAGCACTAAGGACTGAGATCTAGAGCACCAAAGACTGAGATCTAGAGCAGCAAGGACTGAGAACGAGAGCAGCAAGGACTGAGATCTAGAGCAGCAAGGACTGAGATCTAGAGCAGCAAGGACTGAGATCTAGAGCAGCAAGGACTGAGATCTAGAGCACCAAGGACTGAGATATAGAGCAGCAAGTACTGAGATCTAGAGCACTAAGGACTGAGATCTAGAGCAGCAAGGACTGAGATCTAGAGCACCAAGGACTGAGAACTAGAGCAGCAAGGGCTGAGAACTAGAGCACCAAGGGCTGAGAACTAGAGCACCAAGGACTGAGAACGAGAGCAGCAAGTACTGAGATCTAGAGCACTAAGGACTGAGATCTAGAGCAGCAAGGACTGAGATATAGAGCACCAAGGACTGAGAACTAGAGCAGCAAGGGCTGAGAACTAGAGCACCAAGGGCTGAGAACTAGAGCACCAAGGACTGAGAACTAGAGCACTAAGGACTGAGATCTAGAGCACTAAGGACTGAGATCTAGAGCAGCAAGGACTGAGATCTAGAGCAGCAAGGACTGAGATCTAGAGCAGCAAGGACTGAGATCTAGAGCAGCAAGGACTGAGATCTAGAGCAGCAAGGACTGAGATCTAGAGCACCAAGGACTGAGATATAGATCACTAAGGACTGAGATCTAGAGCAGCAAGGTACTGCGACTCTAGACGCAGCAAGGACCGAGATCTTAGAGCCCAAGGACTGAGATATAGAGCACTAAGGACTGAGATCTAGAGCAGCAAGGACTGAGATCTAGATCAAGCAAGGACTGAGATACTAGAAGCAGCAAGGACTGAGATCTAGAGCACCAAGGGACTGAGATATAGAGCACTAAGGACTGAGCTCTAGAGCCAGCTAAGGACTGAGATCTAGAGCAGCAAGGACTGAGATCTAGAGCAACAAGGACTGAGATCTAGAGCAGCAAGGGCTGAGAACTAGAGCACTAAGGACTGAGATCTAGAGCAGCAAGGACTGAGATCTAGAGCACAAGGACTGAGATCTAGAGCACAAGGACTGAGATCTAGAGCACAAGGACTGAGACTAGAGCAGCAAGGACTGAGATCTAGAGCACTAAGGACTGAGATCTAGAGCACTAAGGACTGAGATCTAGAGCAGCAAGGACTGAGATCTAGAGCAGCAAGGACTGAGATCTAGAGCAGCAAGGACTGAGATCTAGAGCAGCAAGGACTGAGATCTAGAGCAGCAAGGACTGAGATCTAGAGCAGCAAGGACTGAGATCTAGAGCAGCAAGGACTGAGATCTAGAGCAGCAAGGACTGAGATCTAGAGCACCAAGGACTGAGATCTAGAGCAGCAAGGACTGAGATCTAGAGCACTAAGGACTGAGATCTAGAGCAGCAAGGACTGAGATCTAGAGCAGCAAGGACTGAGATCTAGAGCAGCAAGGACTGAGATCTAGAGCACCAAGGACTGAGATATAGAGCACTAAGGACTGAGATCTAGAGCAGCAAGGACTGAGATCTAGAGCAGCAAGGACTGAGATCTAGAGCAACAAGGACTGAGATCTAGAGCAGCAAGGGCTGAGAACTAGAGCACTAAGGACTGAGATCTAGATCAGCAAGGACTGAGATCTAGAGCAGCAAGGACTGAGATCTAGAGCCTTAAGGACTGAGATCTAGAGCAGCAAGGACTGAGATCTATAGCACCAAGGACTGAGAACTAGAGCACTAAGGACTGAGATCTAGATCAGCAAGGACTGAGATCTAGAGCAGCAAGGACTGAGATCTAGAGCAGCAAGGACTAAGATCTAGAGCACTAAGGACTGAGATCTAGAGCACCAAAGACTGAGATCTAGAGCAGCAAGGACTGAGAACGAGAGCAGCAAGGACTGAGATCTAGAGCAGCAAGGACTGAGATCTAGAGCAGCAAGGACTGAGATCTTGAGCAGCAAGGACTGAGATCTAGAGCACCAAGGACTGAGATATAGAGCTCTAAGGACTGAGATCTAGAACAGCAAGGACTGAGATCTAGAGCACCAAGGACTGAGGTCTAGAGCACTAAGGACTGAGATCTAGAGCACCAAGGACTGAGATATAGAGCACTAAGGACTGAGATCTAGATCAGCAAGGACTGAGATCTAGAGCAGCAAGGAATGAGATCTAGAGCCTTAAGGACTGAGATCTAGAGCAGCAAGGACTGAGATCTATAGCACCAAGGACTGAGATCTAGAGCACTAAGGACTGAGATCTAGAGCAGCAAGGACTGAGATCTAGAGCAGCAAGTACTGAGATATAGAGCACTAAGGACTGAGATCTAGAGCAGCAAGGACTGAGATCTAGAGCACTGAGTACTGAGATCAAGAGCACTAAGGACTGAGATCTAGAGCACTAAGGACTCTGATCTAGAGCACTAAGGACTGAGATCTAGAGCAGCAAGGACTGAGATCTAGAGCACCAAGGACTGAGAACTAGAGCACTAAGGACTGAGATCTAGAGCAGCAAGGACTGAGAACTAGAGCACTGAGTACTGAGATCAAGAGCACTAAGGACTGAGATCTAGAGCACTAAGGACTCTGATCTAGAGCACTAAGGACTGAGATCTAGAGCCCCAAGGACTGAGAACTAGAGCACTAAGGACTGAGATCTAGAGCAGCAAGGACTGAGATCTAGAGCAGCAAGGACTGAGAACTAGAGCACTAAGGACTGAGATCTAGAGCACTAAGGACTGAGATCTAGAGCAGCAAGGTCTGAGATCTAGAGCACTAAGGACTGAGATCTAGAGCAGCAAGGACTGAGATCTAGAGCACTGAGTACTGAGATCAAGAGCACTAAGGACTGAGATCTAGAGCACTAAGGACTCTGATCTAGAGCACTAAGGACTGAGATCTAGAGCAGCAAGGACTGAGATCTAGAGCACTAAGGACTGAGAACTAGAGCACTAAGGACTGAGATCTAGAGCAGCAAGGACTGAGATCTAGAGCACTGAGTACTGAGATCAAGAGCAGCAAGGACTGAGATCTAGAGCAGCAAGGACTGAGATCTAGAGCACTAAGGACTGAGATCTAGAGCACCAAGGACTGAGAACTAGAGCACTAAGGACTGAGATCTAGAGCAGCAAGGACTGAGATCTAGAGCAGCAAGGACTGAGAACTAGAGCACTAAGGACTGAGATCTAGAGCACTAAGGACTGAGATCTAGAGCAGCAAGTACTGAGATATAGAGCACTAAGGACTGAGATCTAGAGCAGCAAGGACTCAGATCTAGAGCACTGAGTACTGAGATCAAGAGCACTAAGGACTGAGATCTAGAGCACTAAGGACTCTGATCTAGAGCACTAAGGACTGAGATCTAGAGCACCAAAGACTGAGATCTAGAGCAGCAAGGGCTGGGAACTAGAGCACCAAGGACTGAGAACTAGAGCACTAAGGACTGAGATCTAGTGCACTAAGGACGAACGAACGAACGAAAATCTTTATTTTCAAAGTGTTAAGAATTGGGCACGCAGGCCCGTCTGACATTCTGCCCTTATTCTCTATTTCCTCTCATACATTCTTTCATTCAACATCTCTTATGAAGTAATTCTATGACAACAAAATAACAATAAGCATTAAAACGCATGAAAAATAATCAATAATACATGACTCGTTAAGGCAATGTTTAACATGGGCATCATAAATACCCAATGCGGGTGTAACGTGCCACATATATAGGAATGTTTTTTTTTTTTAGTTGTCGTTCGAGATAATTTACCATTATTATTTCTTTGTTGCTGTTTTTTTAAAGGGGGCATGTAGTGTGTTCAAACAGGTTGCGACTGTATGTATAAAGATTGGTGGTGTCTTTGATTTTTTGTGGAAGATTATTCCACAACTGAGTGGCAGAGTATGCTAAGCTTGTTTTATATAAGTCTATCCTAGGTTTAGGGACATGAAGTACTGAGATCTAGAGCACTAAGGACTGACATCTAGAGCAGCAAGGACTGAGATCTAGAGCACTAAGTACTGAGATCAATAGCACTAAGGACTGAGATCTAGAGCACTAAGGACTCTGATCTAGAGCACTGAGTACTGAGATCTAAAGCACTAAGGACTGAGATCTAGAGCACTATGGCTGAGATCTAGAACACCTAGGACTGGGATCTGTGAAGGGGTGAATGCCTACGCCACTTAATATAGCACATGATGGTGGTATTTTTTTAAATGGACCTTTAGTTAAGAATAATAACATGTTTATGATTCGCTAATGCTTAAAACACATGTATGTGTAAACATTGTGGTTTAATACTAGTATATACCAAGTAACTTACATTAGATTTAATCTTTATATTTGAGAACGCACGCTATTAGAAGAATAATTCTGCAGATTAGGAATGAGAATTGGGTGGTGATTTCAAATGCTTGCAAGTCAAAAAACCGTTTTAATATATTCTCCGCTATATCAATGGTAGGGTCTATATTAAGAACGAATGTGACACCCATTTCAACTGTTGACCAAGAAATAAAATATCAGAATACTGTTTTGTAAATAACAATGCGAGATGGCTTTTCATTTTCATGTAACTGGCAACCCCAGTCTTCTCCAAGATCCTTCTTTCTTCGTCATCTCCTGCCCTTCACCTCCTAGTGGAGCATATCCCCCAAAAAACTCACACCAAGCTCTTATAAACTCATTCATTAAGCAATTCTAATCTGGTATAATGTCAATGAATAAGTCACCTCTCCATTCCAGATTTATGACCTGTTCATAAACTTATTCTTAGGAAGCTAATGTGGTGTTTTCCCTTAATCTTCCACATCCACACGAGTCACATCCACATGAGTCAGTTTGGGACATCCACCTTTCATATGAACTCATTACAAATATGAATAGAAAGGACTAACTCGCACTGTATAGTTTCTCTTAGCAGATGCCCAAATGTTTATTTTCTGATAACTCTAAATAACATTTCTGACAAAGAAAATATATGTTCATGCAAATTAGCGCATCAAAGTGAGCTTGTCTGTTGCACAGGGAGATGTGATGTACTCCTGACGACAGTTTTATAACATTATAACTGACAAACAGCTCCAAAAAAAATAAACTCATTCGTGACTGTTGGATTTTGCAGTTTTCTACTGGAGGAGTTAGCCAGTCTCAGTCAAATCCTTCTTAGTCGCCTCTTACGACATGCATGGTGACTACATTGTTACTATTGTTTGCTTTCCGTTTCAGGGAGATGTATAACTAGCCCAACCTACAGGGTGTATTTTTAATGACTGTGCAGTGTTTGAAGATATATTGCCGGTCCAAGTTTTGTATTTACCTATAATGTTGCATGAACTTTACAGTGGATGAATACAAAATTTGGACCGGCAATATTTTAAACCACTGCACAGTCATTAAAATACACCCTATAATATGCAATCAATTAAATTAACACGAGCCTGGATCAATCTATTCTACAGCATTTAGCAAGATGCAAATATTTAACACGAGAAAGACATACAACAGTATTAATTTTTCCAATTCATTGCACCTAGTTCTGTCTCATATGGCTAGATCTCTTTCCACAGGGCGCTGCCGATCGCGTCTCACAGAGCACGAACTCCGTAGCTCCAGCACCAACCCTGAAGAATGTTAGAAAATATTACACTCGCGAAACGAATGAACAAATCCGAAAACAAACCCCACAACCGTCGTTACACGAGGCAGGTAACCTAATCACTTCACCACGGGATCACACCCCCACGCCCCTCATCCCCGACATTGTTGAATTAAGTGAGGAAGAAGAAACGAACTTTATTTTCAAAGAGTTACACATTGGGCACGCAGGTCCATCCTACATTCGGCCCTTCCAATCACTCATCTTTCGTTCAACATTATGCATGTTACATTCACATGGGGAAAACCACTGTCAAATTAATGTTTTAAACATAAGCAATGTATATTACCGTGTTGTGAGACAGGCAGGCAAGCAGACACACGTGCAGACGCAGAAATACAAACATTCAATGCTGTATACATGCTTACATCATTTTCCCAAAGTCACAGTTATGCGCCCACACAAATACACACTCCCTTGCATACACATATACTTTCTCACAATCACAAACTCACTCACCCACTCACTCACTCAAGGAAGAAGAGTAGAGATAAGAAAACACACTAGACTATAAAAATTGAGAGTCGGTGGTACACTAGAAATCAAACTTGCCATTTCCTTTGACGTCACCGTCTAGGTCAGTCCGATTATTCTTCTTTCTTTTTCTATGAGCAGAATGAAAATCCCCTGTCGGCTTGCTAGGTCAGTCGCAGGTTTAGGACAGGAAAATCTTACCGAGGGGAGTCAGTTTCCCCCCCCCCCCCCCTGGCGAGTCAGAGCCCCGTTTGTCCATGATCATTTACACCACTGGGAGGTGATGTTAACTTGTGTAGTCTGCGGGCCATCGGCAGGTTACTAAATTTCACTCTCAACCCATCCTGTGAGAGGCTACTGGCTGCAGGGCCAGGCGCAGTCCACACCTTGTAGACAAAGGCAGAGGAAGAGGTCAGCCACATAAACTATGGACAGGGGGCATAGCAAAGTCCATCGGAACCTCGTTGTTTATGCTTCACCTTGACACTGCAAGGTACAAGAGGAACAAGATGAGATGAGATGAGATGAGATAAGATGAGATGAGATATCACCGTCTTGCTGAAGCATTGGGTGCACTTCGACATCACTGACAAATTCTAACGTCTGCCTGAACACACAGCATGAAATTGCGACATAATTCCTACCCACCAATTTTCTGTACAAAAATGTAGCTTGCAAAATGGACGGGCGAAAATAATTTCGCAGTGCGAATCCCCGCATTTACAACACGTGAGAGGCTTGCAAGAGTACAGCTGACCTGCCCAGATTAAAGACAAAGAGATATCTTCATTAGGCTTACACAAATTCCCTGGATTTTCAGTGTCGGCAAACTTTAATGATTTGACATTTTGTTTAGAATCCATAACAAGTCGAGGCTGTTCAAAGAGAAACATAAACACAATGATGATAGCGTCTATAGCACGATAACCAAAAGCTAATTAATTAATTAATTGAAAGAGAAGTTTCTAGTAACAGATATTGAGCTGCCTATACCGAATCATATTAAAATGCGTGTGTACTTATTTAATAGCAGAGCGTTGGGTAAATTCTTACACAAAATATGCAGACTGTATAACTGGACAGACAGACAGACAGACAGACAGACAGACAGACAGACAGACAGACAGACAGACAGACAGGCTCTACCTAGTAGGTAGGTAGGTAGATAGGTAGGTAGGTAGGTAGGTATTTAAGTAGGTAGGTAGGTAAGTAGGTAGGCTATTTTTTAATTGTGGTGTGCATACATGAGCTACTACTTCTAGTGCACAGGACTGAATTTTGCGTCTGGATTAGATTTCCCTATTACCAGTGGTTCTCGCTAACAGTCGAACTCATTCTGACTACTGATGTACTTTTAATTTACGTCCCCAAGCCAAGGACGAGAAATCAACATTTGAGTCCAACTGGCCGGTGTAGGAGTTCAACTTTTATTTGTAGCCTTGGAATAATATTTTCAGCCATAAGCCAGCAATAATATGGATTCAATCGCTAAAGCAAACAAAAGGGCACCAACGCAGAGATTTTTTTTTTTTAATTCGCATATCCTTTACAGGACTTTGCTGTCAACAGCAGCATCTTTCAGCTGTCTGTTGATTTCTTGGCAAGATTACGCTCAGTCGTTTGCCATTGCTTTCTGAGCGGCCGGCTCAGTTATCCCGCAAGTCACTAGCGGGGGACGAACCGCTCCCAGTTCTCGCCCGCTACGAGACTGCGTGATAAACGGGATTACGGAGAGTGTTGATTTATTTGGTTATTTCGGGATTTGAAATTTAAATATTGAGCACAACCCACTACTGGCAACGCTGATCGTATTCTGGTATGAACCTAAGGCCTATCCACATCAATATGGAAGCACTATACTCGAGTTTCACCCTCGTTTGAGCTCGTCAGTAGTGCATATCGCTGACAGGATCCGGAAACAAGCCCCGGATCACCGGGACACACAGCCAAATTATCATAATAGAATATTACGTCACCCATCGTAGGTTATGCTCAAGCTTGCCCAATCGCCGCGACTGACGTCCGTCAATCGATGTGGACCCGAAACGATCAGGACTTCTCCCTGGCAAGGAACACTAGGCCTCCTAAATCCAATGAGCAATAATCAAAGTGTTGTAACCCCTCGGCCAGAGAGACCGGCAACGCAGAGATAATCAAACATAAATATACAGGCTCAGTTAAGGTTGTCTGACATGCTGGTTTTTCGGGACAGTCCCGTTTTGTAATGAAATATTTCACTGTCCCGAAAAATGCAACAGGACGTCCGTTTGTCCCGGTTTTCTTTTCTTGTCAAAATAAAAAGATTTAATTAAATCTAAATCTTTCTCGATTTTCATCTGGTACACCTTTAATTTGAAACACCACATGTCCGCGCGCGCAAACGCAGTAGTTTCGCTTTCAATATCCTGTGGTCGGAGATCAGCATGACCTATTGGGGAAGAGCGCTTGCTGTTATACTTCTGGTGTCCTGATGCCGAGGTAACCGGTTCAACCCCAACACCGGTCGTTTGGACTAAAATGGTGACTTCTCGTCCTTGACTTGGGAACGTAAATTACAAGTACCTCTGAAGTCGGAGTGGGTTCACCTGATGACGAGTGACACTGGTAATAGGTAATGCTAATCCACACGCAAAAATCAGTCCAGTACACTAGAAGGGTAGCATGTGTACGTATTATGCTTGAGTTCAAAGCGAGCGTACGAGAAAAAAAAATATCGAGATCAGTACGATTAGTCGGCCGGTCTCTCTGGCCGAGGGGTTACAATACTTTCTCCGTAATTCCGTTTATCACGCAGTCTCGTAGCGGGCGAGAGCTGGAAGCAGTTCGACCCCCGCTGGTGACTTGCGGGATAACTGAGCCGGCCGCTCAAAAAGCAATGGCAAACTACTGAGCGTAATCTTGCCAAGAAATCAACAGACAGCTGAAAGATGCTGCTGTTGACAGCGATGTCCTATAAAGGATATGCGAATTTTTTAAAAAACGGTTAGTCGGCTTCTGTTTGTTGTGACTTGTGTTGAATTAGATCCAAGCTAAATTGCAAGTACAGGTCGCTCTGTGGAAAAATACCATTTACAATAAAGTCTGTTACAATTAAGCCAATAGGCTTGCCATTGAACCCCTCCCTTTCTCCCTTTTTTTTGTTTTGTTAAGAGACATTATTCATTTTTGTAGCATCTCTGATTCTTCTTTTCCTGAGGGAAATGGCCTGGTTTCTCAGTTACAAAATCTGGCAACCCTGTGCTCAGTTATAATGTGTTATTAACGTAACATGGTTATTGGGTATTAATGGGCGCTCATACAAGACATGGAACAGACATCATAGAACACATTAGACGACAAAATAATTGAATTGACGCGTTTTAACGTGTTTCCGCCCATTCAAGTTCTTGAAGATTCTAATTCATAATTTCAGGAAATGACGTGTGAAGACTGTGTCGGCAAGAGGAAACAAATGGGCAAAAACAATTGAAGGTGTAAAGGATAGAGTAATATGCTGCGGCAAAAAGGAAATGGGGAAATTAATCTGTAAAAAATATGTTTTGCAAATAACCTTCCTCTGCTCTCCCAAATCCAGAAGATTTCGTATCAAATTATATGAGGGCATGGGCAGAGAGGGAGGAGGGATGGGAGGCATTAACAGCAGTGAAGCATCGTGAATGCATTACTTGTAAAGGGTTACCATGCTGTCTTACTAACATAAATAGTTATATTTCTTTAGCATTTAAATACTCATGTGGTTTTAATGCCCTGTGTCTACGGTCGTGTCGGTCGACTCTTGCTATTTCTTCTTCAAGGAACAATGACTTTCTGAAAGATACATTTACTATACCCAAAGTGTTTCACCTTCCGAGAAATGATGCTCTTTATGAATCAAATTTCTTTGACGTCCAGTGTTTGTAAAATGTCAGTAGCTTTGTTCTTCTTGACTCGCGGTATTCTTAGAAATGTTCTGCAGCATTCAAGTTCAAAACCTTGACTGCATAGTGCCACAGGTTTATGTAATTTTCGTTAGCTAGTATTGGTTCAAAAACTATAAACCCATAAACACATTTAATGGTTCCTTTAATGAATTTAAATGCAGGAGCCATAAACAATATATTGCACGATTGTGAGCCTGGCATATTTCGCTGCATGGAGATAACATTCTCCACATTCGAACAATATCAGTGGCGTGTATTTAATATTTCGGCCAAAGTATTATTCGTTTATTCACTGCATTGTGTATATCATCATCATCATCATCATCATCATCATCATCATCATCATCATCATCATCATCATCTTCCACTTCTGCCGTCAAGCGTCGTGGGGAAGAATAATTTGCGTTCCTGCGCCCGGTGGACGGCACTGGATAGTGTCATTCCGTGTGGTTGTACAATGTCTCTGATGTCGTCAATCCATTTTCTTCTTGGACGTCCTCGTGGTCTAGTCGCAGATGATCTTTGATGTAAGGCGAGTGATGGTAGTTGCTGATGTTGCATTCTAACAACATGGCCAAACCACTTGATCTTTTGTCTTTCAATAAATGTGGCACAAGGTGTTGATCCCACAGTCTGTCTGATAGTAGCATTTCTTACTCGGTCTCGGATTGTTAAGTTGGTAGCTCTCCTCAGGCATCTCATCTCGCAGGTGTTGATTATGCGAAGGTGTAATTTGGATAAAGTCCAGGTTTGAGATTGATAGCATAGGGTTGGTGTGAATATGCTGTTTATTATCTGTCGTTTTGCGGACATGGGTATGTTTGGATGCTTCAGTAAGGGTGATAGTTGATATGTAAGTGCACTAGCTTATTGTGTATATAACTAGACAATATGCACCCAGCGAAATGTCGCCAAATAAGTCAGGCAAGAAATCGTGCAATATATTGTTTATGGATGATGGGTTTACATTTAATGTTCCAAAATACACCCACACACGTCGCGTCGTCATGCTGGCTCTGGCATATTATAATATTTCATAAAAGAGGGGTTAAGACACATATATCTGATCATATACATTAGAAAGCCTCAGTCGACACCATTTGCTGTCTAAATTTCAGACAATTTCTCATTACATGCCCATAACGTTGAATGTAGTCACATAGTAGATACTGCCGTCGGTTTATGAAGTGTTAAACTTTTACATTTTCTGGGACATGACATACTAGATGGGGTGGACAGTTCCCTTCCTAGTCGTCTTTCCGTTTTAAACGATGTTTTAAAATGTCTGCTACCTCACTTTTATAAAGTTGCGAAGGTGGAGAACGGAATGTTTCATGTGGAATGGCTCACCTCGCCTCAGAGGTCACAGATTGTGAGAATTGTATGGATTTTTTGCTGAGACTATGCGGGAGTGCGGGGGGATAAATAGGCTGATAAGTTGGCAGGGAATGTACCTCTTGGTGGAAGATTACCTATGGACAGGGGAGGGGTGGTCGTGCGCCTGTGGGACCAGGTGGATGACCAGACTGAGAACCCGTATGTGGGAAGGATGAGATTGCCAGGGATTAGCAGGGTTTCTGGTAGAATCTTAAAACTGAGAAGGAAAACCAGGAAAACTTTCAATCAAATAGCCGTGGGAACGATTAATAGTGTAACTTTTCGCTGGCTGTTAAACGGGGGAACGGAGCGCATATGGAAATTTCTTGAGCACAGTGATGTCGGTTCTTAGCTCAACTCAACTCTATAAGGTTGGATCGACAACAGAGTTGTATTGTTCGGTAAAATAACCCTGACCCCGCTGAGAATTGAACCGAAACTACTGTCTTGGCAAACAAACACACTAACCGCTATGCCGTCGAGAATCTCAGCTGTACAATAACACAAATGAAACATCATTAGCTCAATAAATTCAACATGACAATCTGCTGTATTACATTCTAAAATATATAGCCAAGTTTCTTTCGAGTATTCAAAGCAAGCTTCAAAAGTATAATAGCATATGATGCGTCACCTGTAACAGCAGGAGAATTATTGATGTAACCGACGATGGTGCAAGGTAAAATAATGAACCCGAAAATTCAATTTCCCGGGGAAAAGGACAAGGGAAAAAGAAATAAAAAGCTGTAATAAAAAAGGGTGTTGAGTTGAGTTGAGTGGCATGAACATAACACACAATACATAAAAACCTAGCAGAGGCTGCAAAACTAAAGAAGAACCTGGTGAAATGAATCAGGGCAAGCACTGAAGATGAATTAACAGCTACAACAGTTTCACTGGAACCTCGGTCTCTCTCTCTCTGTGCTCAAACCTTCCACACCAAAGGGCGAATCCAATAAAACTTGATAAACTCTTTACACTAAAAGCACTGGTCTTACTTGAGGCACGAAGAGTTAATGCGCTTAACATATGTGGATAAACACCGGGATTTGAACCCGCCACCTCCAAGTGATGACTTCCTAACGCTGTAAGATTACTTGGGCTAGCTAGTACAAGAGGTCTGACAGCCTAAAACTGATATCATCACTAGTTGAGTATATATATATATATATATATATATATATATATATATATATATATATATCGTCACCACTAACCCACAGCTATGGAGAATTCATATGTTGCCGTGTTTATAGCTCGAGCTCGCATCGAGGTGGATTAATACAATTATTCTGGGCTCCTAGGTCATTCTAGATTGAGACTCGTATCAGACAATGTATTGGGAAGTAAAGGCGCTAGGTTTCATTGTTAAATCATTTCCCTTTGACTGGCGTTTGGTCTATATAAATATGGATGCTAGTATCAAATTCCCATTGCATCTCATAGTGTTATAAAAATGTCTTTTACTAACTGACATGTTTATAACATTATCATCACCATCATAATTAACGACAGATGTTTCAGCGCTTCGCTTTCATCACAACCATCCTGGAAAGGTTCTCTATCCCTCGCCGGTCCCCTTTCCTCAAGCATTTGAATGCCCTGGTTATCCTGAATGCCCTATGCTCACAGTCGATTAGATCGAGCAGTGCCACATCCTCCACTTACCGTGCCTTTGATTAGTGTTCTTTCTTATCATTGTGAAGTTCAATGTGCCAGGGTATTTCAAGACATGGCACTGTTTATGTAGCAATTTCCTCCGATGTTCAGATCTAGTCAAATGTTGGTATCTTTATATTTCTTGACCCACGGTATTATAAGAAATTTTCTTTGACATTTAAGTTCAAAACTTGCTTTCATCTGTAGCGATGCATTAGCACCCATGTCAGGTAGGCAATGATGACATTTCATGAGCAGTTATTCAGTCAGAAAACTGGTATTATTATTTATAAACATGTCGCTCCTCCGTTCGGTCCTTGTTGCCTACTTCTAAACCTATTCTTGGGAAGATAATGAGATGGTTTCCTTTGACTGCAAAGTGTTATTTAAAAAAAACATTAACACACACACAAACGACAAAGCAAAAACATCCGGTAGCTATAACCCTTCTATAGGTATGTCAAGTGTTAGGATCATGTACATAAGCCTGAAGACCTGGAGGATTAAGTGAAAATATTTTCAAAAATGTAGAAGATATAAATGGAATCAGCATTGGAGGATGCAACATCAATAACATTAGATATGCAGATGATACAGTATTGATTGCAGACAATGCACAAGATCTACAACAATTAGTAGACGCGGTTGTTGTACACAGTGAGCAGCTGGAGTTGGAATTAAATTGTAAGAAGACACAGGTTATGGTCGTCACTAGGAAGGAAGAAATACCACAATATAATATACAAGTAAATTGGCATATTCTTAAACAAGTGAACCGGTACAGCTATCTCGGAAACGTTATAACATCTTATGGGAGATGCCTTGAAGATATTAGAACAAAAATTGCCATGACGAAGGTAGCCTTTTGCGAGATGAAAAACATTCTGACCAATAAAGAGATGTCAATTGAAACGAGAAAAAGAGTATTGGGATACATAGAGTCTGTTCTTTTGTATGGATGTGAAACTTGGATAATGTGCAGTCAAGCTAAAAAACATCTGATGGCTGCAGAAATGTGGTTTCTGAGGAAAATGCAAAGAACACCATTGACAGACAGAAAAACCAATGACCAAGTACTACAGGAGACAAATGAATATCGTATATTGATTAGAGAAATTAGACGTAGACAGTCAACATTTTTTGGACATGTTATGAGAAGAAATGGATTGGAGAACTTAGTGACAACTGGCAAGATCGAAGGGAACAGACCAAGAGGATGACCGAGAGGAAAATACCTGGATGGCTTGGCCACATGGCATGGACGAGACAGGAACACTGAGCTGATCCAAGACGCTGGTGATCGAGTGAAATGGCAAGTCATGACCGCCCACGCTTTCCGGCACGGCACATGATTGATTGATGGGTGGTGGTAATGTGTGTATGAGTGGTTGTAATGTAGGGTATTGATGGTGGTAATGTGTGTATGAGTGGTTGTAATGTAGGGTATTGATGGTGGTAATGTGTGTATGAGTGGTTGTAATGTATGATGTGAGTGGTGGTAATGTAGTGTATGAGTGGTTGTAATGCAGTCATTATTACTCTCCTATAATTATCAAATTAAATTATTGTACTCGGTGCTGTACTGGTTGAGACATTTGAGAAATACGTCAACTCTACATTGACAGGTGATTGTTGTTGTCGGTCTAGTCTTGACCTCCCATTATCATTCTTAAGACCGTGCAGCTTCTGTATAGTTGTTCCTCCGACCCAGAGAGTGAGTTAGCAACTGTTGGGAACGGCTGTATTACTTTTAGCTTATTTTGGGGAGTTGCAAAGCACAAGGAGATCATTTGAAGAGAATGTAGTCAATGACTTTATTAGCGTTAAGAACAATGTCTGAACGGTGTTACATGTCGGGGATTGATGCAATTTAGATGGCTATTAACTTCGGCATGCCCCGTTTGAAAAGTGAAAATTAGACACTGGTTTTACTTGCTAAGATAGTGTATGTTTTCGTTGTCCTTGTCTATTTGATTAATTACCGTCAGGTCTATT
Source organism: Cepaea nemoralis (assembly GCA_014155875.1). Classification (NCBI taxonomy): domain Eukaryota; kingdom Metazoa; phylum Mollusca; class Gastropoda; order Stylommatophora; family Helicidae; genus Cepaea; species Cepaea nemoralis. The sequence goes on along the minus strand of JACEFZ010024623.1, from coordinate 134,267 downwards.
ATTCCCCATGGCCATATGTTCAGCCTTTCGTCTCTGGTACTGTTTCTAAACATCTGCAGGACTATTGTTGATCCTATTTGCGACTCATGTTTTAGATAGTCTATCTTCTAATTTCCCATGAAGTCCACGTGATCAGCAATGCACTGTAAAGCTACTGAAGTGAACAGAATGCTATCAAGTTGTGGATTGTTTTTCTTCCCAGGTAAAGGTCTCTCATTTCATTACGAGTGTCTTCAAGGCAAACAAGTAAAGGTAACCCAAGTAAAGAACGCTTTTTCCATGCCTTACCCATTTTATATTGATCTGAGCTCCCAGATTGACCCAGCCTAAAATTGGTACCTGGATATGTCTTGGGGAGTGAAGATGGTCGGTATGATGGTGACCACATCATCAGTCGAGTGCCGATTGGACTATACAAATATGGCTCTAGTACAGTGGTTCTCAACAAGCGGGGAATTCTCCCCCCTCCAGGGGGAAATTTTAAGGTTTCCAGAAAAGGGGGGGGGGGGGGGGGGGGGGGAAGAATTAAGATTATTTCAAGATCGCATTAATACAAGAACCAGTTACTTGATATTGTTTTTCAATCTAAATTTTACGGATCTGTACTTCTCGCCCTAATGAACTTCGTTTTATAACGTAAGTAGACCCGCAAATCACGTTTTATCTAGATGTCTAGAGTTGTTCTAGTATGTGTTTTTAAATTTAACTTCCATTTGTATGTATACTGTGTAAGGGTGTGGGGATTTATACGAAGGAAATTCGAAAAGGGGGGGGGGGGGGGGTGACGTTCTGAACATATGGTAAAGGGGAGCATGGGCCAAAAAAAAAAAAGGTTGAGAACCACTGATCTAGTACATATGCTCAATATGTCTTAGGGCGTGTAAAATGGTCCTATACTTTAACATGTACCCATTTCATACTTACATAAGGTGTTACGAGGTCACCAAACTTTTTTCACGGCGGGCCGGATAACTGACAAAGTGACGAGCGCGGGCCGGATACTCATTATGTACAATACTTGCGCCGGGCTCCGTGGCGAAGATCCTACGGACGCAGTTCGTAATTCCGTATACCTGCGTTCGAAACACAGCTACGCGCGATTTGGTAGCAGACAACGTTGCGCTGGTATTTTACGCTATGGTATGGGTGCCGGTCGTTCAGAAATCAATGGCAAACTACTGAACGTAAACTTGCTAAGACATCAACAACAGCAAACAACGCTGGTGTTGACTGCAAACGTCCTGTAAAGGATATGCAACTAACCTTAACAATACTTGCAAGCCAGAACGAAAGCTCTGGGGGAAAAGATGAAAAACTAAGTTAAATCATGGGTGAGTGGCGTGCAAAGCACAAAAAACAAAGACAGCCAACAGATTTATTTACTTAAAAAGTTATTAAAGAAGGCGACGTTAGCAAAAAGATAGTTACATCAGACCTAGTGTTCACTTATCCGAATCTCACAAACTAAGCAGCAAAAGGGTTAATGAGATTTATGAAACTGATATTTGGCTTTCAAGATATCATCAATGTTTGATTTGGAATTGCTGCATCCAATCAAGAGAATTGCTTTCATATGTTCATCAGTCAATCTCGTTCGATGTGTTGACTTCACATACTTCATTTATAAAATGTTTGCTCACAGACATAAGTTGTTCCAAACACTGATGCCATACCAGCGGCAGATTTCTTCAGTTTCGGAAACTCAACATCAGGTAAGCAGCGGTAAAATTCAACAAATGTTCCTTCTCTGTGCTTCTCTTTCAATAAGACAGAATCAATGAGCTCCAACTGTAGTTCAACTGGTACATCATCAAGGTTATAATCAAACGGATTCTGGAGAAAAAAAAAGAATGTTGCCCTCAGTTCTGTCAAGATCTGAAAATCTCTCTAAAAATACTTCTTCGTATCACGAATAAGTTCGAGGTTGACATCTTCAGCGATTGTAGCGCAAACTCTTTAAAACAGTGAAAATGAGAAAGGTTTTCTCTTTCTAGTTGTGCTTCAAACAGTGACAGCTGCCTCCGAAATCCTTTGATGATTTTGTAGAGATCACAGACGAAGTTATCTTTTCTCTGAAGTTTCAAATTCAGTTCATTCATGTGGGATGTGATGTCGACCAAAAATGACACCTTTGACAGCCAGGTACAATCTGACAGTTGTAGATCAGATCTATCTTTTTCAGTGATGAAAACATCTATTTAGTTTCAGAGCTTGTAACAACGAAACAGAACTTTACCGCAGCTGAGCCACCTCACTAGTGTGTGATAAAGCATCTGCCAGAATTCAGAATCAATTTCTTCAATAAAAGTCTGGAACTGGCAGTGACTGAGTGCATATCACCGAATGAAATTCACAGCAGAAACGACTGGTTTCAGTAAACAAGAAATATCTAAGTCTTTCAAACAGCGTGCTTGCTGATGTATGATGCAGTGTTTGAACAGAGAGCCCGGAATTTGCAAATCTTCCAAATGTGTCCTAATCTGCCCCATCAAACCCTTCTTCACTCTAGCCATATTTCTTTCTCCATCAACTGTAACATCTCGAAGCTGATTCCACTGAAGGTTATAGTCTTGCTAAACTTTTTGCACTTCCATTAAAATGTCTTTTCCAGTTGTTGTTCCATGCATGCTGCAAACGGATGCCAACTCTTCCGTTATCCGAAAGTCCAAATTGACACCACAAATGAACACGAAAGGTTGTGATATACTAGAGAGATCAGTAGACTCATCCAGCGCCAGAGAATACCACAAGTTCCTAGTTTTCTCGCGTATCTGTAGCACTATGTTCTCTCCAAGTTCTTGTGTTCTTCGCACAACTGAACTTGCTGACAGGCTGATAGCACCAAACAAATCGGCTTTCTCAGGACACAAGTTATTTACTGCTTCCACCAAACACTCTTTGAGGAAGTTGCCATCAGTAAACGATTTTCCTCGTTCTGCCATCTTATGCACTATTTTGTAACTTGCACGAGTGACAGATTCATTGTCAGCAAACTTTCCCGTGAAGAGATTTCTTTATGTTTCTAAAGACGTTTCATGGACTCATTTTTATCAGGGTGTAACTTTCCAGAAAACTTTGAATATGTTGATAGATGTTTTGTTTCGTAGTGACGCCGAAGATTGTACTCTTTCAAAACGGCAACACCTTCGCTGCATACTAGGCAATTGGTTTTCTGGTCCTTTATTTCCACTAAGAAGTACTTTACTCCCCATTCTTCATTGAAAACGCGACACTCGGCGTCCAGATTTCTTTTCTCAGTAGCCATAATGAAGAGTGATGTACACGGGATCTGAAAATGAAGAAGACATTGAATTAGAAACATAATTAACATCCTATTGAAACACAAGAAAAGCAGAGGACTAGGGGTCACTGGTAAAGCTACGGCTCACAAAGGGAACATATAAAGTTTATAGGTACCTTTGGTAATAGAATATATCTCATAATAAGGTTTACAAAATAGATATATAGGGCTGGCCAAAATAAACAGCCTAGAGCAGAGTTTTTCAACCGGAGTTCCTTGAGTGGCTGCCAGGGGTTCCGCAGAAAAATACCGAAATCTCCTATATACATCATCTCTGCCCATCTGGTTTATTACATAAAGTAGGACAAACACTTGGATCATCGCACAGAGTTCCTTGAGTAACGTAAACATTTGCGTAAGGGTCTGCTCCAGTAGAAAGGCTGAAAAACACTGGCCTAGATACCAGCTCGATTAACACCTTGACAGGAGAATTCTTCTGAGCTGGGGATATTTTCGTAATAACACGAGGCGTCTATGGCATTTCTATGCTATGTTTGCTACTTTATTGTCTCTATTCACACTTGCATTTCACTTACCTGTCACTGTCAAACAAAGAAATCTTTGTTACATACCAATAAGATAGATGACTGGCAAAAATAAGTAAATATTTCTGGAGCATAGGACATGTGTTGACAGCCGGACGCATCTGGAGGAGGGAAAGAAGCGTGTGTGTTTGTTGCCATGGAAACCATGGTAACGTCGAGCGTAGGCAGCACTGCCACGAGCCGGGAAAGGACCTGGGATGGCGCGAAATAAGCAAACATTGCAATAAACAAGAAGATCTAGATACAATAATTTATAACTGAATATAGTAAATTTAGGACACATTGCAGCCAGGAGGTCTCCGTACGTGTGAAGATCTCCTATTATTATAAACATAATATTTACATTTAAATTTTATCACAACCTCTCGTGTTCCATATGTTAAATCAAGCAAGTTAGAGTACCGTCGGCGGGCTGGATGAAATGACGTCGCGGGCCGGATCCGGCACGCGGGCCGCAGTTTGGTGATCCCTGGTCTAGAAACATGTTGATTATTTGGATTTCCACAATATTAAGAAAAGGAGTGGTATACCACCCCTGATCCTAGAGTAGTGGATCGAATGTCGAGCCTGTCGGACAAGGGGGAAAACTAGGAGAACCAGTATACACAATATTTAAGTTAAAGATCTTTCGGCAGTTAGAAATCGAAAATAGCAGGCCGAAATTTAACAAAAGAATGTTTGTATATCTTTTACAGGACATTGCTGTCAACATCAGCATCTTTCAGCTGATTGTTGATTTCTTGGTAACATTACGCTCAGTAGTTTGGCATTGCTTTCTGAGCGGCTGGCTCACATACCCGTGAGTTACCGACGCGATTCGAACCACTGCTGATTCTCACCGTCGTCACGTTACTGACGAGAGTATACGAGATTACGGAGAAACGTCGCTAACATTTAGGCCAGGATGCCGGCAGCAGGCCGAATAGACAACAATATTCCCACATTAGAAATATAGATACCCACAAATAAATTATAGCACGCGTGATTCTGCTATACACACACTTGAATCCTGGCCAGTGCTACGAAGTTCGTGCACTGTGTTGGGATTGTACCTTTGTGATCTATGGGAGACGACTGGAGCCCTTGTGGAGATATCTGCGTGTGATTTATGTTAAGATATATGTATGTTATCTATGGGAGGAGACTGAAGCCCTTATGGAGATATCTGTGTGTGATCTATGAGATAAGACCTGGAGACATTGCGAAGATATCTGTGTGTGATCTATGGGAGAAGACTGGAGCCCTTGTAGAGATATCTGTCTGTGATCTATGGGAGAAGACTGGAGCCCTTGTGGAGATATCTGTGTGTGATCTATGGGAGAAGACTGGAGCCCTTGTGGAGATATCTGTGTGTGATCTATGGGAGAAGACTGGAGCCCTTGTGGAGATATCTGTGTGTGATCTATGGGAGAAGACTGGAGCCCTTGTGGAGATATCTGTCTGTGATCTATGGGAGAAGACTGGAGCCCTAGTGGAGATATTTGTGTGTGATCTATGGGAGAAGACTGGAGCCCTTGTGGAGATATCTGTCTGTGATCTATGGGAGAAGACTGGAGCCCTTGTGGAGATATCTGTTTGTGATCTATGGGAGAAGACTGGAGCCCTTGTGGAGATATCTGTCTGTGATCTATGGGAGAAGACTGGAGCCCTTGTGGAGATATCTGTCTGTGATCTATGGGAGAAGACTGGAGCCCTTGTGGAGATATTTGTGTGTGATCTATGGGAGAAGACTGGAGCCCTTGTGGAGATATCTGTCTGTGATCTATGGGAGAAGACTGGAGCCCTTGTGGAGATATCTGTCTGTGATCTATGGGAGAAGACTGGAGCCCTTGTGGAGATATCTGTCTGTGATCTATGGGAGAAGACTGGAGCCCTAGTGGAGATATTTGTGTGTGATCTATGGGAGAAGACTGGAGCCCTTGTGGAGATATCTGTCTGTGATCTATGGGAGAAGACTGGAGCCCTTGTGGAGATATCTGTTTGTGATCTATGGGAGACGACTGGAGCCCTTGTGGAGATATCTGTCTGTGATACATGGGAGAAGACTGGAGCCCTGGTGGAGATATTTGTGTGTGATCTATGGGAGAAGACTGGAGCCCTTGTGGAGATATATGTCTGTAGTCTATGGGAGAAGACTGGAGCCCTTGTGGAGATATCTGTGTGTGGTCTATGGGAGAAGACTGGAGCCCTTGTGGAGATATCTGTCTGTGATCTATGGGAGAAGACTGGAGCCCTTGTGGAGATATCTGTCTGTGATACATGGGAGAAGACTGGAGCCCTAGTGGAGATATTTGTGTGTGATCTATGGGAGAAGACTGGAGCCCTTGTGGAGATATATGTCTGTAGTCTATGGGAGAAGACTGGAGCCCTTGTGGAGATATCTGTGTGTGATCTATGGGAGAAGACTGGAGCCCTTGTGGAGATATCTGTCTGTGATCTATGGGAGAAGACTGGAGCCCTTGTGGAGATATTTGTGTGTGATCTATGGGAGAAGACTGGCACCCTTGTGGAGATATCTGTCTGTGATCTATGGGAGAAGACTGGAGCCCTTGTGGAGATATCTGTCTGTGATCTATGGGAGACGACTGGAGCCCTTGTGGAGATATCTGCGTGTGATTTATGTTAAGATATATGTATGTTATCTATGGGAGGAGACTGAAGCCCTTATGGAGATATCTGAGTGTGATCTATGAGATAAGACCTGGAGACATTGCGAAGATATCTGTGTGTGATCTATGGGAAAAGACTGGAGCCCTTGTGGAGATATTTGTGTGTGATCTATGGGAGAAGACTGGAGCCCTTGTGGAGATATCTGTCTGTGATCTATGGGAGAAGACTGGAGCCCTGGTGGAGATATTTGTGTGTGGTCTATGGGAGAAGACTGGAGCCCTTGTTGAGATATTTGTGTGTGATCTATGGGAGAAGACTGGCACCCTCGTGGATATATCGGTGTGTGGTCTATTGGAGAAGACCGGAGCCCTTGTGGAGATATCCGTGTATGTTCTATGTAAAGCGAATCTCTTACAATCTAAACCGAACCAAAACCCATTTATGGTACCCATTGTAAGCAAGGTCGACATGGGAGCCCAGGCCATTATTTAAACATCCCCGCTTTGATGGGGATTCGAACAAATGACGACCGGGCACATAGACAAGAGAGCTAATTACTGCACTGTCATAGCATCAGAAAGTCAAGATGCCAATCACTGACATTACAGGTCGTTTGTTCCACAAAGTCGAACTATGAATAAATCAGTTAAATGATAGTTTTGTCTGCTACAGTCTCTGCTGAACAGTTTCAACAGTTTTCACCACTGGAATCGCAGAACCCTATGGTCGTTCCGTCTGGGTAAACAAGTAAAGTATTTGGGTATATGGTCAATCAATCATGTGCCATGCCGAAAGCGTGGGCGGTCATGACTCGCCATTTCACTCGATCACCAGCGTCGTGGATCAGCTCAGTGTTCCTGTCTCCTCCATGCCGTGTGGCCAAGCCATCCAGATATTTTCCTCTCGGTCTTCCTCTTGGTCTGTTCCCTTCGATCTTGCAAGTTGTCACTAAGTTCTCCAATCCATTTCTTTTCATAACATGTCCAAAAAATTGTGACTGTCTACGTCTAATTTCTCTAATCAATTTACGAGTTTAATTTGTCTCTGTAGTACTTGATCATTAATTTTTCTATCTGTCCATGGTATTCTTTGCATTTTCCTCAGAAACCACATTTCTGCAGCCATCAGATGTTTTTCAGCTTGACTGCTCATTGTCCAAGTTTCACATCCATGCAAAAGAACTGGCTCTTTGTATCCCCTCAACACCCGTTTTCTCGTTTCAATTGACATCTGAAATCTTATTGGTCAAAATGTTTTTCATCTTGCTAAAGGCTACTTTCGCCATGACGATTCTTGTTCTAATATCTTCAAGGCATTCCCATCAGATGTTATGACTCTTCCGAGATAATTGTACCGATTCACCTGTTGAAGAATACTCCCATATGGGTATATGGTACCGGACCCATAATTGTACAGACAATTCGACACTCGACGGGTGATGTGGTCAATATCCCAGCTTTACTTCCCAGACCATTCATGGTACTTGTGTTAGGCTGGGTGGATCTAGAAACCCGGGTAAGGCTGGGTGGATCTCGAAGCCCGGGTCAGTTTTTGTGTGTGTCTATATCAATTTAAATACACGACCACCGGGCCGGCAGGCAAGCTCTCTTCTTTCTAATCGGTGTTTAGTGTCCAAGATTCACACACATACAGTATTGGAGAAATGTTATTATATTGTATGCAGAAAACTCAGTGAAGTATTATTAAATTGCTACTGCTTTTATTATTCTCTTTTCTGTCACATTTTTAGCGAGAAACCGATAATTCCGTTGAAAATGTTAGTGGCTATTGAAACGGTCTCTTGTGCAAGAGATACTAAATGTATGAATATTTTTTGGAAACAGTATTGTGTGCAACAGATGCCCAAAAAATTTGAAGGATTATCTTTTCAGTATCTTGTAGAAGAGGCCCCAAGAAAATGTGTATGATTATGAAAACATTATCTTGTAAAGAGACGCCACGAAAATATGAATGATTACGGCAAGTGGGACTCAGAGGTGTTTCCAAGGCACCAGGGCCGGGTTTTATACTGGCCAAGACCTATTGACGCGTCCTCGTCGAGCGTCCTGGGCAACAGGTCCCTTCGGGGTCTTGGCTAAAGTCAGTAGGATCGCCGATTCCTCCGAAGTCGGAGAGTGTCTGTCTGCCTGTGAGGCGAGGAACCACCAGTTTGCACACCAATAAGCCAGACATGGGACAACGGATACTCAAGCAAACCTCAGGTCCTGTATGACATCACACTGATGGACAACAGGATGCTTTCATCCGACATACAGGACTTCGCGTTGGAACTCAAGCCAACGAACACAAGCAAGCAAGCAAGCAATTACGGCAAATCTCTTGTAAAAGAGACGCCAAGAAATGTCCCCAGCGAAGAACAACACTTGCATGCAACACTGTATAACATTGGGCTGCTTGATCGATAACAACGATTATTTGGAAATGAGAGGCGCTAGAAACACTTTCTCCGAAGATTGATACCAAAGCAAACAGGAACAAGCAAGACACAACCTGTACCCAGCTAACACAATAAATAACTAAGAGCTAACACCAATTAAACCACGAGACAAAAAAGGTATTGAAGTCAGACGAAATTATAAATTCGGCATAGTCAAAAATGGTTCTCTCTGGAGAAATTATCGATACTAATAACTACTTGAAGGGAAACTAGAAATAGAACTAAGATTTTAATAACGATTAATTCTACTATGGAAAACAAGTTTATTCAGATACCGTATGCAAGAGACAATTCAACGGTGTCTTCCGCGGGGGAAACGAAAGGAAACAATGAAAAGCAGACGTGTAGCAACATAATAAAAACAACTACATGTGATCAACAAGAAAAGGAAAGCACGCGACAAACACATCAATTATAACTAACGCAGATCAAGCAGAATGAACAAAATAGACACCTTTATTCCTTTAATATTTTGTTCGGGAAACGGATGGGGATGTCATCCATAGCAATTATATGTACACGACTTCTTTGAAAGGATACGAGAAATAAGGGTAAATAATTAGTAGCATATATTACTGTATAGTTAAAATACGCGACTACCTATAATACTACGTCCTCATTTCTATTTTTACCACTTACTTCCTGTTTTCACTTCGCTATCACATTTGATTACTGTTGCAGTGGGTGGGTGTCATCACTGTTGGTTGTTAGATAACGATTTTCCTCTCTTCAACTGTTGATTAGCAGAAACTTTCGACTTAGAATTTTCGTTCCACGCACTTCCTGTTTTCACCTCTCTGCCGCGTTTGATCATTGCAGTAGCGCATGAATGTCATATTTTTTTATTGCCAGATAAAGATTGTTTTGACTCTCAATTTGTTGATTAGAAGAAATGTTCAACTGATAATGGGACGTTTGTTTGTTGTTCTATCTGTCAAGTCTTCTTTAAATCCATGCCGTGGCTTTGGTGATCCTTTCTTCTGATTCCATCTGTTTCTTGTGCCGCCAATCATTTCTGATACTGACTTTCCTCCAAGCCATGATGTCATACAGTTCAGTCTCTTCTTTCTTGGCCTTCCCCTGTTTCTCCGCCTTAATGATTCTATAATTCCAACTTAATCCTATTATTCTGTGCACACCAATAAATTGATGTTCGTAGTTTATTAGCAATTACTTTAGTCGTTCTCTGTGTTTCTTATCCATATAGTAGCACTGGGAGCTGAGTGTTCTCCAGGTATGGTGTCCGCCTCGAGTGCTGGAGGTCCCGGGTTCAAGCCCCGGTGAGGACCGGGATTTTTTCACATGGACTTTTAGCAATAAAATTTCCCCTGGTCTCTGGGTAGTGAGATCGGACGCCAGTGTGTATTTATGCGCACGTAAAAAATCCCTTGGCAGTTAGAAATCGAAAAAGAGTAGCCTAACGGCGCTGCCCGTTCAAAATTTCGAGTTAAAAATCTACCCACAGTATTTCAGGATCCTCGCCGGTGCTGCGGATTTCGTGCACTGAGCTGAGTTTCTCCAGACTCAGGTTTTAGTTAGGAGTAGAACGGAGCACTTATGGGTTACACCTATGTGCCGTGATGACCGTCGACTAAACTAAACTAAACATATAGTAGTACTGAGTTACATATTCTAAGTTTTGTGCTAGGTTTCATTTGTTTTCACTTCCATACATAGTGCCATGAAAGCTCATATTACCTATTGTATTCTTATTTTAATATCTCATTCTGTTCCTTGGAAAACAAGTTCACCAACGGAAAGCTGCCAGTTGCCGTAAGTAACGAGTGTTGCAGTATATAACTTGTGTTTTCATATGCATGCGCCATTTAGGCGGTGGGCAGACGGACTAAAGGACGTTTGATAACAGAGGAAATGTGATTTCTGAGGAAAGTGCACAGAGTGTTTTGGGCGGACAGAGAAGCGAATGAGACAGTTCCTCGGGAAACAGATGCAGTTCGTGGTTTGACTGGGAAGGTTGGGTATTAACGGTTCAGATAGTCTAGGTACGCTGTGAGGAGAGATGGTCTTGGGGACTTGGTGACAGCTGGTGGAATTGACGGGAGGAAAGCAAAGGGATGGCAACAAGATAGTTACCTGTATGGCTTGGACACAAGACATTGTCGAGAGAAGAGCACGGAACTGACTCAAGACTCCGGTAATGGCGTGAGATGGTGACACATGATCAAGATAAATATAGGTTTCTGAATTTACAGAGGAGAGAAGCAGAAATCTGCAAAACCTGCGCTGGTGAAGATGGTACTTGGGTACCTGGTGGAGAATAAAGATTGCACCAAAGTTACTCAGATAAATGCCAGACCTTTTCAAGGCTAAACCTTTCTGAACGTCATTGCTTCGGATTGAGTCAATGCTCCAGAGGACTCACCAACAGCAATGCACGCAACTACGCAACCAGTCAGTTAACCAACTAAAACAACGACTATCAGGCAGCTTCGGTGTAGGCTCCATGCTCTGTGGCCGCTGTAATGGAACCATTAAATGTCTTTTTTTAATACGGGAGTTATTACAAATACAACCAACTGTGGTGTTGAATGGTATCGTTGTTGTTGCTGCTGTTGATTGTGAATCCTCTTGAAGAATTAATGTTCGATGTAAGGCGATCAGGCCGCCTCAGACTCGAAAAGGGTTTGTATCCATCTGAGCGAGGCTGGCGCAAAGACATTTCTCCAGACCAGGTAGCAAAATACCGTCTCGATGAGGTATGTGTTGCAGAGTTCTACTTCCCCTCTCCAAACCCAGAAACCAGCAAGGTATGCAAGAGCGGTACCGGAACTTTATAACTACGAAAAGACATATTAGTATGTAACCAGGTCAAGGTTCAGCACAACACATATGCACTGTCTGTAATTAGGCTATGGTTGAACAGTCGATAATGTGATAACTGACTCCACTACAGGCACACAATACCTTTAATGCAGGGTGAAAAATGACGCGCCAATGCACGTGGCGATGCGACTAGAATGTGGCATAATGTGTTAAAATTTATAAAAGTAATGTTGCTTCTTCAGGTTATGGTCGTCACAAGGACGAACGAAGTCTCACAATGTAATATACAAGTAAATGGGAATATTCTTCAACAAGTGAATCGATACAATTATCTCGGAACAGTCATAACATCTGATGGAAGATGCTTTGAAGAGATCAGAACAAGAATCGCCATGGCGAAAGTAGCCTTTAGCAAGATGAAAAACATTCTGACCAATAAAAAGATGTCAATTGAAACGAGAAGAAGGGTGTTGAGGGGATACATAGAGCCATTGCTTTTGTATGGATGTGAAACTTGGACAATGTGCAGTCAAGCTGAAAAACATCTGATGGCTGCAGAAATGTGGTTTCTGAGGAAAATGCAAAGAATACCATGGACAGATAGAAATACCAATGACCAAGTACTACAGGAGACAAATGAATCTCGTAAATTGATTAGAGAAATTAGACGTAGACGGTCAACATTTTTTGGACATGTTATGAGAAGAAATGGACTGAAGAACTTAGTGACAACTGGCAAGATCGAAGTGAACAGACCAAGAGGAAGACCGAGAGGAAAATGCCTGGATGGAGTGGCCACACGGCATGGACGAGACAGGAACACTGAGCTGATCCACGACACTGGTGATCGAGTGACATGGCGAGTCATGACCGCCCACGCTTTCCGGCATGGCACATGATTGATTGATTGAATGGTGCTCTTCACGACCCCGGTGATGACGGTTGATCATTTCACAAGTGACCCGGCTACACACACACAATAATACATTTAATGCAGTGTGAACAATGACCCGGCTACACGCACATAATAATACATTTAATACAGTGTCAACAATGACGGGACAAAGCAGGTGACGATGCGACTAGAACGTGGCAGGTGTTAAAATCAATACAAACAACGTTGCTCTTTATGACCCCAGTAATGACTGTAAAGTGTACAATCTTCACTGCAACTATTTTAACATTTTCTATTTGATGTAACTAGGTCCTGTTATTGTCATTATCATCATGTGTCATACCGATAGGCGTGGGCGGTTATGTTTCGCCGTCTCAGGCGATCACCAGAGTCGTGGGTCAGCTCTGTGTTATTGTCTCGACCATAACACGTAGCCAAGCCATCCAGGCGTTTGCTTCTCTGCCTTCCCCTTATTCTTTTCCCATCAATCTTACCAGTTGTCATCAAGTTCTCCAATTTATTTGTCCAAACTATTGTAACTAAGTCTAATTTTTTCTAATCAGTTTACGGTTTTCATTTGTTTCTTTTAGGACTTGGTCGTTGGTTTTTCTGTCTGTCCATGGTATTCTTTGCATTCTCATTAGAAACCACATTTCCACAACCATCAGATGTTTTTCAGCTTGTCTACTCATTGTCCACGCTTTACATCCATACAAAAGTGCAAATTCTACGTAGTACCTCAACACTCTTTTTCTCGTTGCAAACGACATCTTTTTCTGTTTTTTTCTTCTTTTTTTTTGGGGGGGGGGGGGGGGGGCGGGGAGGAGGTCGTCAGTATGGCGATTCTTGTTCTAATCTCTTCAAGGCTTCACCCGTGATGGCCGTTATGACGATTCCAAGATAATTGTACCTATTTACTTTACGTGTATATTATATTGTGGTATTTCCTTCTTCCTAGTTACGGCCATAATCTGTGTCTTCTTACAATTTAATTCAAACCTTAGTTGTTCACATATGCGCAACAACTGCATCTACTAAGTGTTGCAGATCCTGCTCATTGTCTGCAATCAATATTGTGCCACCTGCATATCTAATATTATTGATGTTACGTCCCCCAACTATGATTTCTGTTATATCTTCTACATTTCTGAAAATATGTTCACTGTACAGGGAAAAAAGATCTGGAGACATTATACATCCCTGTCTAACATATCTCTTAATAGGTTGATATTGACCTATTTCATTGTCAATCTTTATGGCAGCTTGTTTCCAATAAATGTTTTTTCACCAGTATAAGGCCTTTACCATCAATTTGTAGTTCTGCAAGCATATTCATCATGTTGACATGTCTTACTTTATCGACAGCCTCTGTGTAGTCAATAAGGCAAAGATATAGGTCTTTATTTACTTCTATAGAATGTTCAATAAATGTTCTCGGCAAATACACAGCATTTATTTTTATTGTGCTGTTATTTCTAGCGCACTTACATATCAACTATCGCCCTTACTGAAACATCCAAATATACCCATGTCCGCAAAACGACAGATAATAAACAGCATATGCACACCAACCCTATGCTAGCAATCTCAAACCTGGACGTTATTCAAATCACACTTTCGCAAAATCAACACATGTGAGATGAGATGCCTGAGGAGAACTGCCAACTAACCAATCCGAGACCGAGTAAGAAATGCTGTTATCAGACAGACAATGGGATCAACACCTTGGTGCCACATATATTGAAAGACAGAAGATCAAGTGGTTTGGCCATGTCGTTAGAATGCAACACCAACAACTTACTGGCCCTACATCAAAAATCATCTGCGACGAGAGCAAGAGGACGTCCGAGAAGAAAATGGATTGACGACATCAGAGTCATTGTACAACCACACGAAATGACACTATCCAGAGCCGCCCACCGGGCGCTGGAGCGCAAATTAGTCCTCCCCACGACGCTTGACGGCAGAAGTGGAAGATGATGATGATGATAATGATGATGATGGTGCTATTATTGTACGACACATTATTTTCGTAAAGTTAACTCTATTAATGATATCATCAACAACCATAACAATAATTCTTTCTCACTGTTAAAAAATTGTCAGAACTGCAGGATTCCAGCAGCCGTATCCACATCCCCTGGAGATGTGGATACACAGAAGAATATGTCCTATTACATGGACAGAAAAACAGTCAAATACAGAGGTTCTAGAAAAACTGGAAATGAAAAGAGAGTTGATAAAAGAAATAAAAAAGATTCAACTGAACTATTTCGGCCACGTTAAAAGCCACAAAACTTATAAAAACCACTCTTGAGGGTAAGGTTGAAGGCAAGCGAGCAAGAGTTATACGACATAAGTGGAAAGATAACATCAAGAGATGGACGAGCAACAGTCTGACAGAATGTATAATCAAGGCGAGAGATAGACAGTGTTGGAGATTCATTGCAGCCAACCTTCACTGCGGAGATAGGACCTAATTGATTGATAGTATAAATCCAGGTTGTAAGATAAGAAGAACAAGTAAAGGGCCCTTTACAAAGCCATGTAACTATTAGGTATAGTGTAAGTACAGGACACTCTTACAGTCTTGAGACTATTAGGTATAGTGTAAATACAGGACACTCTTACAGTCTTGAGACTATTAGGTATAGTGTAAGTACAGGACACTTTTACAGTCTTGAGACTATTAGGTATAGTGTAAGTACAGGACAATTTTACAGTCTTGAGACTATTAGGTATAGTGTAAGTACAGGACACTTTTACAGTCTTGAGACTATTGGGTATAGTATAAGTAGAGGATACTTTTACAGTCTTGAGACTATTAGTATAGTGCAAGAAGAGGACACTTTTACAGTTTTGAGACTATTAGGTTTAGTGTAAGCACAGGACACTTTTACAGTCTTGAGACTATTAGTATTGTGTAGGTAGATGACACTTTTACAGTCTTGAGACTATTAGGTATAGTGTAAGTACAGGACACTTTTACAGTCTTGAGACTATTAGGTATAGTGTAAGTACAGGACACTTTTACAGCCTTGAGACTATTAGGTATAGTGTAAGTAGAGGACACTTTTACAGCCTTGAGACTATTAGGTATAGTGTAAGTACAGGACACTTTTACAGCCTTGAGACTATTAGGTATAGTGTAAGTACAGGACACTTTTACAGGCCTTGAGACTATTAGGTATAGTGTAAGTACAGGACACTTTTATAGCCTTGAGACTATTAGGTATAGTGTAAGTACAGGACACTTTTACAGCCTTGGAGACTATTAGGTATAGTGTAAGTACAGGACACTTTTACAGCCTTGAGACTATTAGGTATAGTGTAAGTACAGGACACTTTACAGCCTTGAGACTATTAGGTATAGTGTAAGTACAGGACACTTTTACAGCCTTGAGACTATTAGGTATAGTGTAAGTACAGGACACTTTTACAGCCTTGAGACTATTATGTATAGTGTAAGTAGAGGACACTTTTACAGCCTTGAGACTATTAGGTATAGTGTAAGTACAGGACACTTTTACAGCCTTGAGACTATTAGGTATAGTGTAAGTACAGGACACTTTTACAGCCTTGAGACTATTAGGTATAGTGTAAGTACAGGACACTTTTACAGCCTTGAGACTATTAGGTATAGTGTAAGTAGAGGACACTTTTACAGCCTTGAGACTATTAGGTATAGTGTAAGTACAGGACACTTTTACAGCCTTGAGACTATTAGGTATAGTGTAAGTACAGGACACTTTTACAGCCTTGAGACTATTAGGTATAGTGTAAGTACAGGACACTTTTACAACCTTGAGACTATTAGGTATAGTGTAAGTAGAGGACACTTTTACAGCCTTGATACTATTAGGTATGGTGTAAGTACAGGACACTTTTACAGCCTTGAGACTATTAGGTATAGTGTAAGTACAGGACACTTTTACAGTCTTGAGACTATTAGGTATAGTGTAAGTACAGGACACTTTTACAGTCTTGAGACTATTAGGTATAGTGTAAGTACAGCACACTTTTACAGCCTTGAGACTATTAGGTATAGTGTAAGTACAGGACACTTTTACAGCCTTGAGACTATTAGGTATAGTGTAAGTACAGGACACTTTTACAGCCTTGAGACTATTAGGTATAGTGTAAGTACAGGACACTTTTACAGCCTTGAGACTATTAGGTATAGTGTAAGTAGAGGACACTTTTACAGCCTTGAGACTATTAGGTATAGTGTAAGTACAGGACACTTTTACAGCCTTGAGACTATTAGGTATAGTGTAAGTAGAGGACACTTTTACAGCCTTGAGACTATTAGGTATAGTGTAAGTACAGGACACTTTTACAGCCTTGAGACTATTAGGTATAGTGTAAGTACAGGACACTTTTACAGCCTTGAGACTATTAGGTATAGTGTAAGTAGAGGACACTTTTACAGCCTTGAGACTATTAGGTATAGTGTAAGTACAGGACACTTTTACAGCCTTGAGACTATTAGGTATAGTGTAAGTACAGGACACTTTTACAGTCTTGAGACTATTAGGTATAGTGTAAGTAGAGGACACTTTTACAGCCTTGAGACTATTAGGTATAGTGTAAGTACAGGACACTTTTACAGCCTTGAGACTATTAGGTATAGTGTAAGTACAGGACACTTTTACAGCCTTGAGACTATTAGGTATAGTGTAAGTACAGGACACTTTTACAGCCTTGAGACTATTAGGTATAGTGTAAGTACAGGACACTTTTACAGCCTTGAGACTATTAGGTATAGTGTAAGTACAGGACACTTTTACAGTCATGAGACTATTAGGTATAGTATAAGTACAGGACACTTTTACAGTCATGAGACGTAATGTGTATATGGTGCTGGCCCCATACATGTATAGACCAGTCGGTATTAAAGTATTAAATGGGTGATGTGGTCAGCATCGTGCTTCCGAGGACATTTCCAGGCACCCAATTTATGCTGGGTCGACATCAGAACCCAGGTCAATTTAACCAACCCCGCCTTAATGTGAATTCAAACACATTACAATCGGGACGACGGGTAAGTTTGCTAGCCATTGCCCTAACACGACTCCCATCATAAGATAACAGCTAGAAAATATTCAAGAATTATATGAATGAACTGCCGCCCACTCGTGTCTAGTTTCTAGTTCATGATTTCAGAGGATGGCGTGTAGAGACAGTAGTATAGAAGACACAAATAGGCAGTGACAAATCGGAGTACAAATGTCTGGGAAGCATATCACTAAAGAGAGTATAGAAGAACATTAATGTTAAGAAAATGTTTATCGAGTTTTCTTATTTGATTGGCACAATACATGGGTGCATAAATACCACTGTGCTCTAAAACACTGGAGGGAGGGAGGGAGGGAGGGAGGGAGGGAGGGAGAGAGAGAGAGAGAGAGAGAGAGAGAGAGAGAGAGAGGGGGGGGGAGGGAGGGAGGGAGGGAGGGAGGGAGAGAGAGAGAGAGAGAGAGAGAGAGAGAGAGAGAGAGAGAGAGAGATTCCTGATTTCATCTTGATGAAGACAAACTACCATCTGCTCCTCCCAACGCGCACAAGTGAGACAAGCCCAGACGATAGTGTCTGGTATTCATCTAAGTGGACAATTCTTCAGCTGAACAGAGGACACGCTTTTGTCCACACAGCCAAAAATTGCTATCCTGTCAGAGGCGGTTGTACCGACCCCCCCCCCCACCCCCCCCCCCCCCCTACTTCCCCATAATCTCTCAATGTTGATGTGGAAAGTTAAGTTAGCTGCATGTTCTTCACAGGCCGTCGCAGTTAACCCCAACATTTGTTTGCTATTTGTGATTTCTTGGCAAGTTTATGTTCAGTAGTTTGCCACTGCTTTCTGAATGACCGGCACTCATACCATTGTTTGAAAATCAGCGCAAAGATGTATGCTGCCAAATCGCCTGAAGCTGTATTTCGAACGCGGTATGTGAGATTACGCGTCCGTAACGCCTTCACCAACAACCACCACATTATTGTTTCAAGAATAAGTTTATGAACAGTGGGGTTCCGGTTTGTATAGATCTGAAGAGAACTTCACAGAATAGTTGACAGTGGAGTGACATAATCAGACCACGGCAGCACTTGTCTTCAGATTGTCTAACCTGATGATGATGTTGTTCATGACGACAACGATGAAACACGCCTATACGAGTATTTAAGCAAATCCACATAGCACGTAGCATATAGTTTTAGTTAAATTCCCTGTTTATTAAACTCAATTAGCATGTCTTTTAAAAGATGTCAACGAAAATATTTTTAAATGTAAGTTTTTATATTATACTCACGGGAGCATACTCATGAGAGAACCATATTTGTAAGCTTAAAAAGTCGCTTAAAAGTCGACAGGGTCGACTTCATTACACCGGGTTTTATCCCATATGGCTCGGTCTCTTTCCGCAGCACGGAAAGCGTCGCACAAAGCACGAACTCCGTAGCTTTTAGCGACGACCCACAGGAGTCTCTGAAACATTTAACTCGTAAACCAAAGGATGCGACCCGGAATCGAACCCACAACCTTCGGAGCACGAGTCAAACGGCTTGACCACTTCGCCACAGAGACTCCCATATTTGTAAGCGTTAGACATGGCATAATTATGAGTATGAAGAAGTTAATTACCTTTGGAAACTCAAGCCAAATTCCATTCAAACATTAACACATCTAGATTTATAATTGGCTGCCTTGTAAATGGGTTCAGACTATTGTTTGTATTTCTTCATCTTTTTGTGTTAAACTGTTACAGGCCTATGCGGGGTTGTATATTTAACTTAGTCAAGTAATGGTTGGCAAACAATGACATTCATTTCGAAAAAATAAACTGATGAGCAGTTACAGAGTTACATTTATTGTGGGTTACATTTCAGCATGGACGAATGGATAATAATGCTCACTCTAAAAGTCCGGTGTGCTGATGCCGAATTAGCTGGTTCAAACCCTACACCAGTTAACTGGCTAAAATGTTGACCTCTCGTCCTTGACTTGGGGACGTACATTACAAGTACCTCCGAAGTCAGAATGGGTTTGCCTGATGACAAGGGACACTTTAATAGGGAAAGCTAATACACACACAAAAATCTCATTCCAGTGCACTAGAAGAAGCAGTACATGGATGAACTACGTTTAAGTTCAAAGCAAGTGACGGCAAACAAGAAAAAGAAAACTGTTTCCACATAAACTTCATACACATATCTAGGTTGTACAATATGGAGGAACTTCTGTATCAGAAATGATTGGCTGTACATGAGACAGAAAACTGTTTCCACATAAACTTCATACAAATATCTAGGTTGTACAATATGGAGGAACTTCTGTATCAGAAATGACTGGCTGTACATGAGACAGGAGACTTGTTCCACATAAACTTCATACAAATATCTAAGTTGTGTCGAAATGCTCCTACAGAAAATGCACAAAAAAGGAGACAATACCAAATAAAAAGTCCTTTTAAGGACTGCAACCAGTCAAGCCTGGAGCCTGCACCAACAACGAAAACAAAAGGAAACATGCACAAAGGACAGCCGCCGACCGATCCCCCAGCTGGAGTGGGATTACGAAAAGTCCTTATAAGGACTGCAGCCAGTCAAGCCAGACGAGCCAGGAGCCTACACCAACAAAGAAAACCATAACAGAAGAGCACAAAGGATAGCCGCCGACCACTGCTGACGTCACAGACACAAACGCTACATAACCAGTCCGAGATAGGACTCACAAGACAAGAATTAGGGCTAATAAACCCACAAAAACCAAGATCCTCAACAATAACCACAGCTGATGAAGCAGGTTAGACGAGGACGAATTTGGAAATTTTGTTTTTTTAAATTTGGATTTTTTGGTAAGTTGTACAATATGGAGGAACTTCTGTATCAGAAATGACTGGCTGTACATGAGACAGGAGACTTGTTCCACATAAACTTCATACAAATATCTAAGTTGTACAATATGGAGGAACTTCTGTATCAGAAATGACTGGCTGTACATGAGACAGGAGACTGGACAAATACGACCACCAATGTCACAAGCCTAAAGGTGTACTTGAATATATGGTAATTGCCAATAGACCAATCGGTAATTGATGGGTGATGTGGTCAATATCACACTATGAGGTTCAAACACATGACCACTAGATCAACAGGCAAGCGTGTATACATAAACACATAAACAAACATATGCACAAACATGTGTTACACAATATATGTACACACAAAGATATATGTACAAACATACATATATACACAGACATACAAAAGTACACACACTTGCCACAAACATTCACACAATATTATTGTGCTCCTCAAATAGGGATAAAAACTCCAAGACTCATAATAGTAGGCAGTGCTACATCTTGGCCCGGTAAACACTTGTCTAGTAAATAAGTATTCTGTTATGAGCCATCTGCAGTATACTGTTGTCATCTTCTTGTGGTGTGTACCTTGTCCTTAAATCATTCAGAATACAACAGTTGTTAACAGTATCTGTGATGATCTAGCCACCAGTTTGCTTGTTCATAACTTTCACTCACTTTGAACCCAAACGTAGCCCCAGCATGTGCTGCTATTTCTAGTGCAGCTGGACGGATATTTTTGTGTGTGGATTCGCTTTCCCTATTACTAGTGCCCCTCGTCCACTCCGCCTTCAGAGGTGGATCTGAGGATGAAATGACAGTTACTGGAACCTAAAGTGCAGACATCCAGTTGTGGTGTAAGTAAACTTGAAAGCTGAGTCAAAACTGGCCAGTCTGATGGGGAAAGAGCAAGGAGAAGGCAAAGAGATAAATACCTGGATGACTTGGTCACATGTGACAAGAACTCAGACCTGATCTGAGACTCTGGTGATCTTGTGGGAGGTGAACCATGACTGCCTACACTTACCGGCTGGCACGTGATGATGATTATCTAACATATTAATTCATAACCTCTAGATCAGTGGTTCTCAACCAGTGGGGAATTCTCCCCTGGGGGGAGGGGGTGATATTTTAGGGTTTCTAAAGGGGGGGGGGGGGGGGGGGGGAATAAAGATTATTTCAAGATCATATTACAAGAACCGATTACTGATATAGTTTTTCCCTCCATACCTTATGGTTCTGTACTCCTTGCCATTCTGGAATTCGTTTTATAATGCAGACCCACAAATCATGTTTTATGTAGATGTCTAGACTTGTTCTAGTGTGTGTTATTAAATTTAGCTTCCTCTTGTACCTATACTATGTGTGTTGCATGGGGGGGGGGGGGGGGGGGGGGGGGGAAGATAGAGTAGATTTATAGGGAGGAAATACGAAAGGAAGGGGGTGGGTGACAGTCTGAACATATGGTGAAGGGGTGCATGGGCCAAAATAGGTTAAGAACCACTGCTCTAGAGAACCACTGCTCTAGATAGCAATTTTCCAAGAGATTAGTGATTTTGGGGAGTGGCAGCAATTATTTGCAGTTGCTGTTGTTTAGAGAGATCAAAGGGAGGCCAGAAATATGTGTGTGAGGTTGTACCATAAACAATCAACACTACATGGATTGATAGCTGAAAACGCAAAGGAACTGCAACTATTGGAAATTATAGTAATAAAGAGTGCAAAAGAGGACTTTCAGTACATAGGAAGAAAACACAAACAATGGTTATATCATCGGAAAAGATAATACCAAAATGTAATATAACCATGGAAGGGAAAATGCTTCACCAAGTTAACACATTCAGATACCTAGACGCAACCTATAATATCAGATTGAAGATGCATGGCTGAGACTGAAAGCAGAACAGGACAAGCAAAAGCTGCATTTCAGGAAATGTCAGCTAAATTAATGCAATAAGTCCACTATAACTGAATATCAGAAAGAGAGTACGGATATGTTATTTTAAACCTGTCCTGTTGTAAGGCAGTGAATCATAGAACGTGGATGAACAAATTCGGAAGCACTTGGAAGAACACATCTGTGGTATATGAGGTGTACGTTGTGAATACCTTGGACTGCAAGAGCAACTAACAACGAGTGCCTGGAAAAGACTGATGAAAGTAGAACATTATCTACAATTATAAGGAGGAGACCAACATTTGTCTTTAGTCATGTAATGAGAAGAGAGGCATTGGAAAACATCGTGAAGACTGGAAATAGCAGCAGAAGAACAGAAGCAGACCAAGAGAAATGATCTTGGATGCCCTAATACAGTTAAATAAAGAAATACATCATGACGACTGGAAATAGCAACAACAGAAGAATCAGAACCAGACCAAATGCTCCTCGATGGTCTAATACAGTGACATGAAGGAATATCACCACCAGAATTGATTCAAAACATCAAGGTACGAAATGCATGAACTTCTAAGTCAGGTGGCAGGGCACATGATGCTAGATTTTATGTAAAAAATGATTGTGCCTTTGTGAAAATGTCACCAAGATTCTCAATATTTTTCAGAATTCATTATCCAACATACAGACACAAAGGCATGATCATTCATTTCAGGGTCATACAATAAAACATGATCATTCATTCCTAGAACATACATCAAGACAGGGTCGTTCATTACTAGAACATACATCAAGACACGCCATTCATTTCTAGAACATACATCAAGAAATGGTCATTCATTGCTAGAACATACATCAAGACATTGTCATTCATTGCTAGTACATACATCAAGACATGGTCATTTATTGCTAGAACATACATCAAGACATGATCATTCATTGCTAGAACATACATCAAGACATGGTCATTCATTGCTAGTACATACATCAAGACATGGTCATTCATTGCTAGAACATACATCAAGACATGATCATTCATTGCTAGAACATACATCAAAACATGGTCATTCATTCCAAGAACATACACTAAAAGACAAGATCAGTGACACACAGAATCTACGGCAAAACATGATCAGTAATATGTGACACATACATCCAGACATTTAAACATAATCATTAATATGTGACACACACATCCAGACATTTAAATATAATCATTAATATGTGACACACACATCCAGACATTTAAATATAATCATTAATATGTGACACACACATCCAGACATTTAAACATAATCATTAATATGTGACACACACATCCAGACATTTAAATATAATCATTAATATGTGACACACACATCCAGACATTTAAACATAATCATTAATATGTGACACACACATCCAGACATTTAAATATAATCATTAATATGTGACACATACATCCAGACATTTAAATATAATCATTAATATGTGACACACACATCCAGACATTTAAATATAATCATTAATATGTGACACACACATCCAGACATTTAAATATAATCATTAATATGTGACACACACATCCAGACATTTAAATATAATCATTAATATGTGACACATACACCAACACAAATATGTGGAAAGGATATATATTTTAATCCAGAAAATAGTTTCTTTACAACCAACCTAAACATGTTCACACATATCAGAGACCAGACAAAGAATCTTGAACTTAACAGAATGGAAAGTCCAAGAAATGTTGAAGCATGTGGCAATAATTCAGGCAAAGACTGCAGACAACTGATCAAGTTAACCAACCGTACATATGCATTATATTTGCAATGCAAAATTAGACAATTGCTTCACATTCTGAGCGTTAATGGTAGATTTCATAGAAAAGCATGAGTAAACCCAACTGTGCAAACCGATAAATACAGTTGATATTATTTGAGAAGAGTGTATATTAAAAATTGGAAATTGCAAATTACATGAAACTGAAATATCCCAAACATGCATTACTTGTTTGAGAATCATATTAAACACAAAAACATAAGTATAAAATTGTATAGAAAACCATTATGTGATAACATAGAAACAAAACAAATTCACATAATCTAAATTTACAGTAGGTTCTGGGGCTCAATTAGACTGTCACCGGAGACCACATGTCTAACAGCTTCAATCACTTTTGCTGGTACTATCAAAATGTGTTAAGTTAGTGAAAGTAAGTAAAGAACCCTTTCTTAATGGCTTAAGTCATATCAGGCATATAGTGCTAGGCCTATATTTTCATAGACCAATCGGCACAGCAATGGCCTTTACTTCCCATTACATTTCCTGGTACCCATTTTAGGCTATGTTGAGTTGGGAGTACAGATTAATTGAAAAAAATCTGCCTTGTTACGACTTGGAGTCTGGCAGGCAAAGTTAGCCACTGCACTACTGCAACTCCCATCATGTGCTGAGCTGGGCTGGTAATCTAACTAGCAGGTTAACAGTCATTGAGAAATGTGGTTTCTGCTGTCCCCCAGATCTGTCCTTGATTTCTTTGTTTATATATACTATGATATCAATAAATTACAACCTACAATAAAATAAAACAGAAAAATGTAAATCAGGAATTAACACTCTCTAATAGTACAATCTGGAAAACAAACAAAGCTAGGAAGAAACAGTAACAGTTCTTATTACTAATATAATTAAAACACTGCATTATGTATATAATAAAAAATACAAAAAAAGGAAATGACTGACAGAGTATCAAGAAGTATATATAATTGCTGAAAACAGCAGCCAGAACATTAAATAAAGCATCTCAATAAGAAACATATTACCAGTTTTCAAAGCAAATATTTCACTGACAGTAAAGTACAATAGTGGCATACACAAACAACAGAGTTTGCTGAATGTACACATGTACACAGTTAGCAAAATTAAAAGCTTGCTTGTTTCCAAGACAGCAAACATTTCAATATGCTCTATATATAGTAAAGGTATAAAAATAAAACAGATAAATCATTTTAAATATCTGGGCTACAAAATGGATGATGTCAAGCTGTGATTTAGTTTAAGTGAGGTTAAAGTGACCAAGAGAGAAGATGCTGGACAGTTTGACATCATGCCAGGGAGGAATATCGGTACCGGAAATGGTTGGCAGGACATGAGACAGAGGGCTGTGGACATACATGACCACAAACACCATCCAGCATAGACTATAAAGTTAGCTGTCAACCCCAGCATTTTTTTTTTTGCTGTTTGTGATTTCTCGGCAAGTTTATGTTCAGTAGTTTGTTATTGCTTCCTGAACGACCATCACTCATACTATTGTATGAAAACCAACAAGGCGGTCTGCTGCCAAATCGGACACAGCTGTGTTTCACACATGGTAAGCAGGAGTATGAATTGCATCCGTAACCACTTTGCCACAGAGCAGTCTAAGGACTATAAGAAGATGTTAAAAGTGCTTTAGAAAGCCTGTTCTGTTAAATGTTTGTGAAACACGAACAATAAGCAGACAAGTTGAGACACACCTAATGGTAGCAGAGGTGTGGTTTCTGAGGAAACTGCAAACAATTACTATAAGGTAGTCCCTCAAAAGGCACATGAAAATCACAATTTGATTAGAGAAATGTGATCTCCTCAGGAAAGATTTGTTGAGCATGACATGCACAAACTAAGAAATAGCGTGCCAGAGATATTTATCAGTCAGGTACAGAAGTGTTCTTATTCAGAATGATGAAGAATGCAACTTAGAGCCTGTGAATGGACTTTATGACTTAAGTACTAAAGTTGACAGGATCGACTTCACTGTCCCTGGTTTGATCCCATACAACTCAGTCTCCTTCCACAGAATGGCTAGCTTGCTGGAGCATCACACAAAGCATGAGCTCTGTAGCTTCAGTGACGACTCCCATCACCTGTCTGAGTGATCCAGTCCTGGGAACAAACACACAAACTTCAGAAAAGGAGACAGATAGCCTAACCAATTCGCCACAGAGACCCGCAGACTAGGACATTCAAGTCAACCCCACTCACAGTGTGCAACCTAGGACACTGAGACTTCAAGGTCTCAGGTTAACAGGGCTCTGGCTCACCAGGTGGGATGGAATTCACATGGTTACATTCTACCAGAAACTGTGACAGATCTAGCCATCATCTAGTGCAGTGGTTCTCAACCTTTTTTTACCCGTGCCCCCCATCGCCATATTTTCAGAACATCATTACCCCCCTTTCGTATTTCCTACCTAAAAATTTGGCCCGTGCCCCCCTTCACCATATTTTCAGAACATCATCCCCCCCCCCCCTTTCGTATTTCCTACCTAAAAATTCCCCCCGCCCCTACATAGTATACAAAATAATGGAAGAACATACTGAAACAAGCCTAGACATCCACATAAACGTGATTTGTGGGTCTATTTACTTTATAAAATGAATTTTAGAAGGGTGAGACATGCAGAACCGTAAAGTATGAAGGGAAAAACAAGATCACGTAACCGGTTCTTGTATTAACGCAATCTTGAAATAATCTTCATTCCCCTCCTGGAAACTCCAAAATTCCCCCCTGGGGTGGAATTCCCCACTGGTTGAGAACCACTGATCTAGTGTATTCATATTTCTCAGAGAAATGGAAGATATCTCAAGACTGATCCAGTGGACATGAACACTTAGTGACAACTGAAAGACTTAATGGTATATGGGCAAAAGGTATACAAAGAGATACATATCTGGATGGGTTAGCTATATGACATTACAAGTGAATAAACACAGACCTGATTTGCGACAGGATTACATGAAATGGTTCTGGCATGTCACATGATGGCAATGATGACAAAGCTAATAATGTTTCACAACCTACAAGAAGTATCTGTCATAATTACAATAGCTGAAGCATGCACGGTTACCTTTATCAAAGCCCATACATATTACCTTTATCAAAGCACATACATACAGGTACACATATCAAAGTATACTCAGATAGTTACTCTATCAAAGCATATACACTTACCAGAATCAAAACATGGAACAGGTGGTTAGCTACCTTTATCAAAGCACATACAGATAATTCCCTCTATCAAAACACATACAGATAATTACCACTATCAAAGGACATACAGATAGTCACCTTTATCAAAACACAGTCACCTCTATCAAAGCACATACAGACAGTCACCTCTATCAAAGAACAGACAGTCACCTCTATCAAAGAACATTTAGTTACCTCTATCAAAGCATGCACCGAAACTTCTACCACCAAAGCACACAGTTACCTCGATCAAAGCACATACATAGTTACCTACATCAAAGCATGTAAACAGTTACCACTATCAAAGCATGTAAAACAGTACTGTAAAATGTAGGACAAGAGTAACTTTTAAACAAGAGGCTGTTGTGAGGCACAAACAACAAATCCACATAAACATTACAATCCAAGAATAAATATTAACATATCAATTCAATTAAGAACAAAAGTATAGGGCAATTATGGTAGCAGCTGTAGGTGACGGGACTCAATGTAAGCTTATGTTTGAATTGTGAAGAAAATATTTTCTGCATCGAGAAATACTGACCAAATGCACAACCATTTTATGCATCTTTCATGAATTATCTGAGTAATACATTGGTTCTATCTTTCTAGCAATCCTGTAGCATTTCACCGACCTAACTTGACAGGATGTTGTCAGCAATGCTAGATACAGACATGAACTGAGCATGCTATACAGCCTTAGATAGCTACATGTCCTCTACAGGACATCACAATCAACCCCAGTGTTTTTCTTCTTCTTCTGTTTGTGATTTTCTAGGCAAATGTATGTTCAGCAGTTTGCCACTGTTTCCCAAACAGCTGCCGCTCATACCATTGTGAAAATCTGTACAAAATGAGTTCTAAGATGGTATATACCACTGTATGAATGTGAATCATGGATACTGAAAACAATAAAGAACTTTGGAGGCCTCAGAGATGTGGTTTCTAAACTCACAGATGGCTAAGAAGATCAATATGCAAGTTCTGCAAGAGGCCAATCCACAAAGACATTGGACTATGTACACTAGGACAAGAGAACTGCAATTGTTTGATTGTGTTATGAGATGAAAGTGTCTGGAGATGATTGTGGCAACCTGGAAGATTGACAAGGACAGAGATCTACAGAGAAAGACAGCTTCTTTCTATTGGCCATATAGAATTTATCAAGTCTAGGCAGCCATGGCTCACTATACCACACACTATACCTTTGCCACCATGTTACCTTCCTCATTTTGGTTCCATATCTAGAGGAACTGTCCTTCTGCATGTGTTCCAGGGAACTAGCTCTTCCTTTTGTGTCATGTATATTTATTCATATTATAATTCATGAAAGAAATCCCAAAAATCAAATTATGAATACATAATCAGTATATGCATTCATTTTAAAAACATTGGTATTTTCATCTTCAAATATTAAATAATTAAAAGGCATGTATGTTTCCATGTTTTGTGAGACCTAGTGCAATTTTTCAATATGGTATCTCCAAGAGGACCTTGCCAGGTCTGAAGTCCACCACTGATTGGCGTCAGATAAATCACACACTGGAACCTTCTGACATATTCACTATGACTTACTATGAGAAAATGAAGAATATCATATGGAACATGACAATAAACTTGACTGACTGGTTTTTTTAAAATAAAAAAGCAGTTAAAATATGATAAACACCCATCAAAATAACCATCTTGTCACTGACAATATGACAAATCTTAGCTACTCATGTGGATGTTTGTCATGGACAGCTGCACTGACAATAGAAAAGTCAGTGGTCATGTTGTTAACAAAAAAAGTGAGAATATAATAAAGTCTGACACCATGACAGAGGAAATCTGAAAGTACAAGTGATGTGAAGAGACCTAGTAACTATTGCCAATTAGCAAAAAGATGTCATTCATTTTTTGTCCACACAAGCAATGACCCAGTTGTACCCATTTCAGGCTGTGTCGACCCAGGAGTCCAGGTCAATGTTACACAAATTGTCCTCGGTGTGAATTCAAACCCGTGACTACCAGGCCAACAGACAAGCATGCTACTGGAGCATCTGATACTAGTCTCATATTTACATAAACCAATTGGCACTGGATGGGTGGTGATGTTGGCATCTTGCCAGCCACCTTGTCTTCCCAGGACATTATTTAGTACCCTTGTTAGGCTGGGCTGACCTGAGAGCCTAGGTCATTTTAAACTGCTTCTTATTCATTTATTATCAGAAATTAAAGGGTTATCTTCATTGCACTTTAAACAAGTCCACAGTTGCTCTAATCTCTGCCTTAAAAAATCTATTAAGAGTCGAATAATTGACTGTACCAGTCCTGCGCTGACTGTCTTTTCTTCTTCTTCTTCATTCATCCGGAGTCATTTTTTGGATGTGATTGTGTTGTGCCTGTTAACAGCGAGCTGCGATATTGCACCTTTAGGCTAACACATCCAACTTCTGCGGGCGTTTGTTGACTGGGTTAACCTTGCCGGTGACTGTCTTTTTATTTTTGTGTGAAATTCTACACGGACTCTTCACTCCCAGTTTCTGCTTTCTGGAAACTACACTTGATCCACATCCAGTAAACTCTGATCTTGATTCTCTCAAGATCTTGAGTGCCTTCTTTCAACTATTTGTTGGCCTTTTGTTACTGTGGCTAACTTATTCAGCTTGCATGTTCTGGCACAAAGATGGTGACTTTACATGTCTTCAACTTCACAACCTCCAGGATGTGATTCCAGCCACATTAGCCCTTCTGTTATCACAATGACCTTCACCCTTAGTCTACTTGTTATTGTTACAGGGCCCTCTCTTGACTGAATATTGACATGCTCATGCTTTGGATTCCATGCACACTGTTGATGGTAAACAACTAACTCTTCTGTATAGATCACAACACCTTTTCTGTCTGTTTTTGCAGATGAGTGCTCTGACCTCTACATTTACCATCGCTCTAACCCTTCTGTATAGATCAAGCATCTTTTCTGTGTTTTCTCAGATGAGTGATCCGACCTCTACATCTACCATCACAGCACCTTTTATGTCTGCTTTTGTAGATGAGTGCTCTGACCTCTACATCTACCATCACAGCACCTTTTATGTCTGCTTTTGTAGATGAGTGCTCTGACCTCTACATCTATCATAATACTAACCCTTCTGTATAGATCACAGCATCTTTTCTACCTGTGTTTTCAAATATGTGTGCTCTGACCTCTACGGCTACTATCACTCTTAACCCTTCTGTATAGATCACAGCACCTTTTATGTCTGCTTTTGCAGATGAGTGCTCTGATCTCTACATCTACCATCACTCTAACCCTTCTGTATAGATCACTGCACCTTTTCTGTGTTTTCTCAGATGAGTGATCTGACCTCTACCATCACACTAACCCTTCTCTATAGATCACAGCACCTTTTGTGTCTGTTTTTGCAGATGAGTGATCTGACCTCTACATCTACCATCACAGCACCTTTTATGTCTGCTTTTGCAGATGAGTGCTCTCACCTCTACATCTACCATCACTCTAACCCTTCTGTATAGATCACTGCATGTTTTCTGTGTTTTCTCAAATGAGTACTCTGACCTCTACATCTACCATCACTCTAACCCTTCTGTATAGATCACTGCACCTTTTCTGTGTTTTCTCAAATGTGTGCTCTGACCTCTATATCTACCACCAATAGATACTTTTTGCTGTACCATAGCATCAACTCAAATAAAATTACATCATAAACAAATATTCTACCATCTTCTAAGTGTGCTCCATGAAGCCACTGAACTATGCCAGTGATCGCATGCAATGCAGAATGTTACTTTGTTGTACAAACTATGAAACAGCATTGATGTGACACATATTTTAAGGGTTTCAATATTAATGAGATTTTTATGTTCCAAAAGACAAATATATGTGAGCTCTTCAATGTGTTTCTCTGTAAGCAAAAGCACCTTCTGTCTGATCAGTTTGTGAATCAGTTATCTCCTCCCACAGTAAGTCTAATAAATGTACAATTTACTAAATGGAACTTATACAACCTGAGGAAAAATAAGTAGATATTGGGGAATACCATCTTGAGATTGAGAATAAAAAATTGCAAACTTCAGGGCTTCCTGTAACACAAGTACAAAATTGGACCTGGAATTAAATGTGTGTGTATAAACAATCTGAGACTACACAAGAGAATATTGAGTAAAGCTAAACAAACCAGATTACTACACCACACACACACACACAAACCACCAACAAGTGTACAAAATCCTGTGTTAGTCCCACACAGTGTTTCCATGCCTAACATTCATTGTGGCGCTTAACAGGGCACATATGGTCTCTAATTAAATCAACTGACAGCACAAAAAAAGAAAACCATCAGTAAATTAAAAACATAAGTTGATGGTTCATGAGCCAGTGGTTCAGTAGTTAGCGCAATGGCTTAACACCAGTGGTCTGGGTTTAACAACCATTAGCGGAGATATTCTTTTGTGTGCGTGTGCATAAAAGTGGTATCAATGAAATTTCACAAAACTAGGTACCAGAGGTTCCTATGTGAAAGTAAAACCAAACGGGGTAACACTGATCATATCAGACTGTCAGTTAGTTAGTTAGTCAACAGATCATCCACATTGTACATCGAACCATTCAGTCCATAAGTGCTCAGATCCCCTCCTCAGTAAATCCCGCAGCGTGCAGCAGCTAACGACACCAGTTCTTTGTTGATTTATTAACCCTACCAGACCGCTGTACCGATTTTCGGAAATTTCCTAATCTGCCGCTATACCGCTGTCCCTAATTTTCGGCATTTTGCCTATTTCGTGATAAATATGCTTCACAAACTAAACATAACCAACCAATTGTGGTCAAAACTCATGTTTAGCCATTGCAAATGTCTGCCCCCATAGGTTTAAATTGACTTTGTGTGGATTAATGCGAAAAATTTATGAAAATTCACAATAAAACGAGCGATTGATGAACCAAGCACTTCAACAAGAAATCGAAGTAGGTCTAGGCTTTTCAGTCCAACAGGTGATCGATACTTTGGTTTATTCAGACTGGATTGGCACACAAAGGTGGAATATCGGCGCTAGATGAAAGGTAGACCTATTTTCTACAATGTCTCCAAGTTACATCTTATTCTAACCACTTGTTTGCATGTAACAAACATTTTTCTACATCATGTTGGTTTTTATCTTTAATGCTCAGGGGCCCAGGTATAGGGGACAGTTAGGGTTAGGGCCTCAGGTCTGGTAGGGTTAATCTTCTGTGGCTTCCTGCGGGGTGTTCTTGTTACCCCACACCTCTTTTAACTTATCAGACTGTATGTTGCCTAGTTACCACAAACACAGGCTTGACAGCATACCCTCAATATGACTTAATGGTATATACCTGGGTGACTTTGATGATAATGAACACAAGCATTTCTAATAATCAGTGTACATAAGAATAAAACATGCACTATCCAGTGCATGGCCTATGGAAGAAATCTTACATGCAGACACTACAAATCTCAACCGATGGAAAGCTTAAAACAAAGATGTACCCCTGCTTGAATATTAATGTTCATATATTACTCAGTAGTTGATCTTTCAAGACACACTTCATGTTTAACCCTTAACCAACTAGACAATTCCCTACCAGTTGCTGTCAATCAATCATCATCAATCAGGTGCCGTCTCCACAATGAAGGTTAGTTGCAATGGATCTCCAACACCATACATTCAGTCAGGCTGCTGTCCGTCCATCTCTTGATGCTATCTTTCCACTTGTATCATTGTCTACCTCTTGCTCGCTTCCCCTCAACCTTGCCATCCAGTATGGTTTTTATAAGAGTGTTATGTCTTTTAACGTGGCCAAAATATTTCACTTGCCTCTTTTTTATTTCTTTCATCAACTCTCTTTACATTCCCAGTTTTTATATATTTTGTTGATTGTTTTTGTTTCCATGAAATACCAGTTGCTTTACTATAACTATAATAATTTACACCACTATCATTGACTACACCCCAATAGTTCACTGCACTAATATAATTCAATTGTAGATGTACTGACCAGGTGAAAACAGCCTAAAGTGGGTACCAGGAATTTTCCTGGGAAATAAAGATGGCCGACGTTATACTGACCATATCACCTGTCACGTGCTGATAGTTCTAGAAATATGCCGCTAGAACCAGATCAAATCCCCACTTCAAGGAAGACTTGAACACATAAACACTGAGCCAGCAGGTAATCGAGCTAGACAATGTGCTGTTGGGCTTTCTAGCACCATATGCCTGATCTGACTTCTCTTGCTATAACAGACCTCTTCTTTCACCCCTCTATCCTCCAATGGGACACGGGCAACTACCTCAATTCAAGCCCTCCTATTCTAAGCTATCCCATGCAGCTCTGTCCACATCTCCCCAAACTGTTCATTTCTGTCTCTACTTCTCTTCTCCACATGATTTTATATCTTCCTCTAATTCCTTTTGCCCTGTGAATTCCAGAAAAAAGGTCCTACTAGTAGTAGTATTACTCTCAGGTTTTCTCAATGTATGTCCTACCCAGCACTAGCATTGTTTCTTCACTGGTACTTATATAACTGAATGCACTAACATAATTTACTACTCTCGTAATCACAGTTAAAACATCACCATGGAAGATTGTTAGGAATTCTGCATCTGAACTAACATCCCTCACCCCTTCAGTAATCTTTGATCTATTCAACACTGAGAAATGCTGTACAGCATTTGGGAATTACACCAAGTGCCAAACAGCTTGCCATTTGTGTTTTCTATCACCTCATTGATTAATAATATCATAAACATGATCACCTCTGTAACCAATATCATACAGTATCACAGCTCTGGAGGACATGTCATAAACAAATACCTGTCAAAGAAATTCAAAAATGTAAACATATGCTCATACATATACACATACAAACTGGCAATATCCAAGAACATTCAGGTGTGGCATGACTGAACAGAGGAAGTAGTGGCAGCTTACAGAGATTAAATACAGCCTCATGTTTATGGGAGTGAAAAGAGAAATGCAATAGGGGATAGACACTTAGTCCAACGTCAAGTTTGTTCTTAATAATATGTGTTAAAAAAGTCAGTTACATGTTCTATACAGGACGTTGTAATTAAACTCAGTTAGTTAGTCGACAGATCATCCTCATTGCACATCCAGCATTTGTTGATTGTGAATTACTAGGACGTTTAAGTTCAGTAGTTTACTATTGCTTTCTGAACGGTCGACTGTTTCATACATAAAGCGGTCAGCTTCCAAATCGCCTGAGGCTGTTTTTGAATTCTCAACTCAGTTTGCCGTGGAATCGTGAAATTGAAATAGATGCTGGTAACATGTGTTATTATTATTGATTTCTATAATATCCAATATTTGGAAGCATCAACAAGCTATAGCAATGGACAAAAGGGCCTGGTGAGAGATGTTAAGATGATCCATAAGAAGTAAAAAGACAGTAAAAGAAGAAGAAGCAGGAGAAGAACAAGTGAGTGAGTATGAGGAGATGAAGAAGAGGAGCATGAGGAAAAGATTGAGAAGGAGAAGAAGAAGTAGAGGACTGGCGGCAGGAGAAGCAGCAGTGAGATAAGCAAAGCAGGTGAAGAAGTGAGAGAGGAAAAGGAGAAGTTCAAGAAGAAATAGAAGATGCCGGAGGAAGAGAAGAAAGAATGTAAAAAGCATGAGGAGAAGAAGAAATTACATAACACTGGTGAATATTAGTTTTTGCAAAAAAAATAATAAGGGACAAACATGAGTTTTATATGTCTCAAAGAAAGTTAGCATACAGCATCAACTCAAATACAACATTGTTAAATGATGTGTAAATGAACATCCCTGTCATAGACAATGAGCATTGTTTCAAGAGTGAAACACAGTACAATAAAATAAAAACCAGTGGTCTCATTGGAAGTTACATTAACAAATGTTTCATTTACGGAAATCTAAATTAAATAAAATGACCACCATCATTATAATGAATAACTTATTTTAAAAGCATACATTAAAAACAACAAATCAGAAACCATAATGTGCATGAAAACAACGCAAAGCAATGGAGTTTATTGGCCAGAAAAAATGCATAATTCAACTTCACCAAGAATAACAGTACAGCCACTTAAGATGAATGTTGATCATTAGAACAAAACAGGCTTGTCTTTTGTTTTGTCTATCACAAATTCTGTAAATCGTCTCAAAAATTTGGGATACTCCCGTTTGTAAACAGCCCTCAATACTGATGCTGGAGCCCAACCTCCTGGATTGACTGAAAGAAACAAAATAAGTGTGCTGAAAATAAGAATTTTAATTTTAAACAACATTTCCAAAACTAGAAACCAATTTGTTAAACATCATCATATTCCCTGCCAAATATTGTGGGCATTCACACATCACAGATCATGGCTCCTGGTGTTCTGCATCAATTCTAATGATGATATTTCTCCATGTCACCATCCAAGTCCATCCAGCATCATTTCCCCCAGTCTGCCTCTGCCTTCTCCACCACAGATCTTTCTAGTCATCATATTTCTCAGTGCATCTCTTCTCATTACGCGCCCAAAGAACACTGTCTAATCCTTATATTTGCATATGATGTTCTACTGTAATTAGCCTGTTCCAGGCAATCATTATTAGTTACTCTGGCAGTCCAAGGTATTTGCAACATTCATCTTAGAAACCACATTTCTACTGCCTCCAAGCTCTTCTTAATGTGTCCTGATGTGGGAATGGTTTGATGTGCAATGAGGATGATCTGTCGACTGACTAACTGACTAACTAAATTAAACTGACTGACTGACTAGCTGACTAACCAACTAACTAACTAACTAACTAACTAACATCTTCTTCATGTGTTTGTTCACATTTCATAACTCACTGCCATACAGTAAAACAGGTTCTATATAACTGTTTATAAATGACAGACACCAAAATTTAAGTTTTATGATCCATTTTAATCCACTAGTCTCTGTGACTTCAACTGTGCCAGGTAAAAGCTTTCCATGTCATCTCAAACAAATGTCCCCTAGCTCAGAAGTCCCTGGATCAGCAAAGGGCAATGGCTGGGTGGGGCAGGGAGTCATGTTCATCAAAAGCCCTCTAACATCTATTCTTGGTAAATCTGATCATTGGCCATCTTTCACGCTACTCAGCCAATTTATTTAGCCTTATTTTCCTCGAATGACCTCTGTCTTTAACACCCTTAATTATCCTGGTTATGACAATGTTCACAAGACCTCCTTGTACAATATGAAACAACACCTGTTTGAAACAGATACATGGTTTCTGCCATGATCCTATATCAGGTCATGGAGTGCTGAGAGCAGAGAGTACAGAGTTCATGCAATTCAGCGTGAAGATCGAGCCAGTTCACAGATTCACGCTTTTCATGAAGACTGCAAAGCGAGTCACTGAGCAGGGGACAGAATCTCCTCAAAAGCGTCATTCACGCTTGGACCGAGTTCGGGGTCGAACTGGTTCAAGCCGAATAATGGTTATGGCAGAATCTCACCTTGCCACCACTTTTAGTGTGAATGCAGATGTTATTTCAGAGATCCTATGTCGACAGAGTTTGAATGCAGATGTTGTTTGGGAGATTCTACATCGACAGATTTTGATTGCAGATGTCAGTTGCAAGTATCTTATTGACATTGTTTTAAAATAATCTCGATGTGTTTCCAGTGTTGTGAAGAAATTACAAGGTATAAAAACTGTATCCCTGTTATGTTACACCAATTCCTTGTGGAGTGGTGTCAATCGTCACGTAATGTGTGCACACAGATTAATATTCAATAAGCCATACAAGAACTAGTCCTTGACAATAGAAGTGAAAGGAAAAGATAATATAGCCAGTCGCCAAGATTCAACCAGTCTCGGAGAATGTAACCAATATTACTCTGATTCAGCTCAATCAGCTAATGGGGCATGTCAGCTATGATATGATGTCATCAATGATGCATGT
Organism: Cepaea nemoralis; assembly: GCA_014155875.1. Taxonomy (NCBI): domain Eukaryota; kingdom Metazoa; phylum Mollusca; class Gastropoda; order Stylommatophora; family Helicidae; genus Cepaea; species Cepaea nemoralis. The sequence continues at coordinate 96,987 of JACEFZ010024623.1, read as the reverse complement.
CAACTAATAAAGCCCATTGGCATAGTCTACAGTAGATAAAAGCTAAAAGTGCACTGCCAACCCTTATAATATGAGAAAGGACAACGGCATACTATACTACAATAAATACTAATAAAGTGCGGTGGCAGTTCCCACAGAAGACCACACAGCAGCATTGGCCTACTGTCATCATGTAGCAGATTCTGTGCACTCTAATCACGGCCGTGCCAACAATTCTCACACACCACTGCCAGTTCCTCTGCCTCACACATGTCCATGCCCAAGGTGTCTGGAATGTCCTGTCCCCATCTTTGTGCTGGTTGACCCCTGCCTCACACATGTCCATGCCCAATGTCTAGAATGTCCTGTCCCCATCTTTGTGCTGGTCGGCCCCTGCCTCACACATGTCCATGCCCAAGGTGTCTAGAATGTCCCGTCCCCATCTTTGTGCTGGTCGGCCCCTGCCTCACACATGCCCATGCCCAAGGTGTCTAGAATGTCCCGTCCCCATCTTTGTGCTAGTCGACCCCTGCCTCACACATGTCCATGCCCAAACTGTCTAGAATGTCCCGTCCCCGTCTTTGTGCTGGTCGGCCCCTGCCTCACACATGTCCATGCCCAATGTCTAGAATGTCCTGTCCCCATCTTTGTGCTGGTCGGCCCCTGCCTCACACATGTCCATGCCCAAGGTGTCTAGAATGTCCCGTCCCCATCTTTGTGCTGGTCGGCCCCTGCCTCACACATGTCCATGCCCAAGGTGTCTAGAATGTCCTGTCCCCATCTTTGTACTGGTCGGCCCCTGCCTCCTCTCCCAGGTACCATACCCTCCATCACTGATCTCTCCAAGCCACTGTGACATATATTCTGGGCCAAAGTATTTTAGTTCCTGAGACAATTTTCTTTGGTGTTCAGATCTTTGTAGAAAGTCAGCATTTGTCCTTTACCATAATATTCTCAGAAAGTTTCCATTCAAAAGCCCTGATCTGTCTTAGGTGATTGCCTAATTGGTCCACGATACACATCCACATGTTGCCACAGGAAAGACATGAGTGATGGTATAGAATAATAATAATAAAAATTAGAATAAATTGATAGTAGTGGTCTATGAGCCGCAGTAACATAGTAATTAGTGCACTGATCTCATAACCTTGTGGTCCTGAGTTCAAATCTGCCTCAAAGTGGGATTGTTTCATGGCCAAGTGGCTCAAGGATCAACCCAAGCTCATAAAATGGATACCAGATTATTGTATGACAGGCTAGGTGGTCGGCATGTCACCTTTCGATTGCTGTTCAGTAATGAAAACCAATCCCCACAACCCCAGTATGCCATCAAAACAATGTCACCATTTTAGCAGCGACCTACGATCTAACCCAATGAAGATGACGGGCTACATAAAATTTTAAGAAAAATATATTACCGTCTGCAGTGTAGGTAATTTTACAGGTGATGTCCTTCCTTGTAATGTCACCACTGGCTGGAGGTTCGATAATTGTTTCACAAATTAATGCCACATTCATGGTGATGCGGACATATTTGACAGGCTGTGTGAAAACAATTCAAAACGAATGTTAGATATACCTGTGAAATCATATTGTTACAACAAGCTGGTACAATTGAAAATATCTAAGCAGAAGTCATAGTAAACATGTACCAACTTTCTTAAGAGTTTTCAAGACTTTCTCAGAGTGGCCTGACTTTTTTTTGCCCCACAGATGTAATGGCAATATGATGTGCTTGATGCATGTATGTAAGGGCATGTAAATGCTCCCATACAGATAATTAGTATGTCTACACCTATTCTCAACGAGGTGATGGGGGAAAGCAAAATGAATTATCACTAGACAAGCAAAATTAATGTCAAGAAAGTAGAAACTCCAATATCCCTTTCAAACAGGTCAATCGACACCTGACAGAGTATGATCCAGAAATAAAAAGAACAGCCGTGTTCAAAGATACTTTTACAAGAATAAGCAATATCACGAAAAACAAATATCACAAGTACAAAAATCCACTTACTACTAAAAAGTGTCTTATACATGATCTATGCGCTGTCTGCATGCAAATGCAGGACGATGTGTAACAAAATGGTGAAGAAATTGGAGGCAGTGGATGTGGTATTTTAGAAGAATGCTGAGAATGTCAGGGACAATAAAGAAAACCAACTATGAAGTACTGAGAACGGGAGGTGTTACAAGATCACTCAAATATCAAATAAACACTGTATGGAAAAGACAAATGAAATGTATGGGACATATAAACAGATGAGAAGGGGTGGAGAAATTAGCCTGGTGTGAGAAAATGCCCAGAAAGAGAGGCTGAGGAAGACAAACAAAGACGTATATAGAATATTCAATAGCTGGGAAACAAGATATTACACAAAATTCACACAGAAATATCATATGACAGTGAGGATTGGAACATCATGATCACACCAGACCAAGCTGCCAAAGAATAGATATACACATATTTCTGCACTGAACAATGTTTGATAATGAAACTAAGCATATGGTTCAGTTGTGGAAAATGAATAAGTAAATGGTAAGTTTGACTTACCTATGCAAAAACTTATTACTTTTAAAAAACATACTGCTTCCATTTTAAAAAACATACACTATTCCATCCTAAGTATGCATATTTTCATTTTCATTTAGTAGCCATATAGTGCAATTTGGGTAAATAAACAACCAGGCAGTCTCCAGGTCTCAAGTTGTGGTTTAATGACTGATCAAGATGCTTACCAGTTGCCAAGTTACAATGAAAAGTGATCGATCAAGATGGATGACCACATGCCTACCAGTTGTCAAGTTATGGTAATCAAGCATCCTGAGGGATTACTAAACCATGCCCTGAAATTTGACCATATATCACCTTCTTTTACCCTTTATCTCCCACTGGTGCATGGACACTCACCCAAGTCACTCCAATCCTTAGCTATCCCATGCAACTCCACCCACGACATCCTCATATTGTTCATTTGTCTACTTCTATTTTCATGGTATTTTTGGGTCTTCCTCTAGATCTTTTGCCTTGTGGATTCCAAACAAAGGCAGGGTGTACTTTTAATGACTGGGGTTTTTGAAAATATTACTGTTCCAAGTTTTGTATTAACCCTCTGTGAATTCATGCAACATAAAAGGTAAATACAAAACTTGAAACCGCAATATTTTCAAAAACTCCAGTAATTAAAAATACACCCTATATAACCACCTTTGTTTGGAATCCACAAGGCAAAAGATCTAGAGGAAGTTTGCTTCCCACAAACATAGTTATAAAATTCCAGGTGCCTAGTCTGGACATTTCTCCAGGTGAAAAAGAAAATCTGCATCTAGACTCCTTCTGGCATTTGCCGCTTCATGTCATACCTCTACTAGAAGAGCCTCCTTTCCTTTTGGTTGGCTGGGTTATTCTTTTCTCTTTATACTTGTTCACGATTAGTTGAAATTTGCAGTTAAAGTTTTTCTACAGAATAGGAAAACCAGCCACATCCCAAATCTCTTTTGCTGCCCCATGACATGTGTGGCAAGTCCCAGTTATTCTTTGCTCCCTGTCAGGTTCCTGGTAACACATGGGTGGAAACCTTAGCCTCCTCTAACGAAGTGTGTCTGTCCTAATGCTGGGTAAACATTTGCACATTCTTTAACTGATTCCATAAGTAGGATCTAACATTAGACTCACTGGCTCTTCCAAACTGCCATATCATCTAGTATTAGATTCTGGTTACTTTAACTGATTCTATAAGTAGGATCTAACATTAGACTCACTGGCTCTTCCAAACTGCCATATCATCTAGTATTAGATTCTGGTTACTTTAACTGATTCTATAAGTAGGATCTAACATTAGACTCACTGGCTCTTCCAAACTGCCATATCATCTAGTATTAGATTCTGGTTACTTTAACTGATTCCATAAGTAGGATCTAACATTACACTCACTGGCTCTTCCAAACTGCCATATCATCTAGTATTAGATTCTGGTTACTTTAACTGATTCCATAAGTAGGATCTAACATTACACTCACTGGTTCTTCCAAACTGCCATATCATCTAGTATTAGATTCTGGTTACTTTAACTGATTCCATAAGTAGGATCTAACATTACACTCACTGGCTCTTCCAAACTGCCATATCATCTAGTATTAGATTCTGGTTACTTTAACTGATTCTATAAGTAGGATCTAACATTAGACTCACTGGCTCTTCCAGATAGCCATATCATCTAGTATTAGATTCTGGTTACTTTAACTGATTCCATAAGTAAGGTCTAACATTAGACTCACTGGCTCTTCCAGATAGCCATATCATCTAGTATTAGATTCATGTTACTTTAACTGATTCCATACGTAAGGTCTAACATTAGACTCACTGGCTCTTCCAAACTGCCATATCATCTAGTATTAGATTCATGTTACTTTAACTGATTCCATAAGTAGGATCTAACATTACACTCACTGGCTCTTCCAAACTGCCATATCATCTAGTATTAGATTCTGGTTACTTTAACTGATTCCATAAGTAGGATCTAACATTACACTCACTGGCTCTTCCAAACTGCCATATCATCTAGTATTAGATTCTGGTTACTTTAACTGATTCCATAAGTAGGATCTAACATTACACTCACTGGCTCTTCCAAACTGCCATATCATCTAGTATTAGATTCTGGTTACTTTAACTGATTCCATAAGTAGGATCTAACATTACACTCACTGGCTCTTCCAAACTGCCATATCATCTAGTATTAGATTCTGGTTACTTTAACTGATTCCATAAGTAGGATCTAACATTACACTCACTGGCTCTTCCAAACTGCCATATCATCTAGTATTAGATTCTGGTTACTTTAAACTGATTCTATAAGTAGGATCTAACATTACACTCACTGGCTCTTCCAAACTGCCATATCATCTAGTATTAGATTCTGGTTACTTTAACTGATTCCATAAGTAGGATCTAACATTACACTCACTGGTTCTTCCAAACTGCCATATCATCTAGTATTAGATTCTGGTTACTTTAACTGATTCCATAAGTAGGATCTAACATTACACTCACTGGCTCTTCCAAACTGCCATATCATCTAGTATTAGATTCTGGTTACTTTAACTGATTCTATAAGTAAGGTCTAACATTACACTCACTGGTTCTTCCAAACTGCCATATCATCTAGTATTAGATTCTGGTTACTTTAACTGATTCTATAAGTAGGATCTAACATTACACTCACTGGCTCTTCCAAACTGCCATATCATCTAGTATTAGATTCTGGTTACTTTAACTGATTCCATAAGTAGGATCTAACATTACACTCACTGGTTCTTCCAAACTGCCATATCATCTAGTATTAGATTCTGGTTACTTTAACTGATTCCATAAGTAGGATCTAACATTACACTCACTGGCTCTTCCAAACTGCCATATCATCTAGTATTAGATTCTGGTTACTTTAACTGATTCTATAAGTAGGATCTAACATTAGACTCACTGGCTCTTCCAAACTGCCATATCATCTAGTATTAGATTCTGGTTACTTTAACTGATTCTATAAGTAGGATCTAACATTAGACTCACTGGCTCTTCCAAACTGCCATATCATCTAGTATTAGATTCTGGTTACTTTAACTGATTCTATAAGTAGGATCTAACATTACACTCACTGGCTCTTCCAAACTGCCATATCATCTAGTATTAGATTCTGGTTACTTTAACTGATTCCATAAGTAGGATCTAACATTACACTCACTGGCTCTTCCAAACTGCCATATCATCTAGTATTAGATTCTGGTTACTTTAACTGATTCTATAAGTAAGGTCTAACATTACACTCACTGGTTCTTCCAAACTGCCATATCATCTAGTATTAGATTCTGGTTACTTTAACTGATTCTATAAGTAAGGTCTAACATTACACTCACTGGTTCTTCCAAACTGCCATATCATCTAGTATTAGATTCTGGTTACTTTAACTGATTCTATAAGTAGGATCTAACATTACACTCACTGGTTCTTCCAAACTGCCATATCATCTAGTATTAGATTCTGGTTACTTTAACTGATTCTATAAGTAAGGTCTAACATTACACTCACTGGTTCTTCCAAACTGCCATATCATCTAGTATTAGATTCTGGTTACTTTAACTGATTCCATAAGTAGGATCTAACATTACACTCACTGGCTCTTCCAAACTGCCATATCATCTAGTATTAGATTCTGGTTACTTTAACTGATTCCATAAGTAGGATCTAACATTACACTCACTGGCTCTTCCAAACTGCCATATCATCTAGTATTAGATTCTGGTTACTTTAACTGATTCTATAAGTAAGGTCTAACATTACACTCACTGGCTCTTTGTCACTTGTTTTCCCGGGAGAGAGTTGGAATCAACAAGCACATCTTCAAACTTATTATCTGTTGGGATTATTGACTGACTTTTGTCTACACCCCTCCCTTCTGTCTTCCCTTCCATATATCTACTTCTGTCACTCTCTCTATTATTCTATCAACACATACTCCGACAACATTTCCTTTCAACATATAATAAAAGATTTATTAATAAAGAAAACTATGTCCGGTGTGTGTATGGATATTGTCTGTGTAGTTGCTATTGTATTCTATGGTTGTGGACAGAATGAACTCAGAATGTCTATCAGCTGTATCTTCTCGCCAGTCATTCTTCACGATTACAGGACATCACATCAAACAGGACAGAGCTCACCCGGGATGATCCGTAGGCTTGAATCTGATGGTAAATCCGTTAGTGAAATGAAAACAAACTGTTCATCACTGATTCACCGTATTGCTATAAAAGTCCCGTAAGTTTATGACTGTGCCCAAATCGGTTTCATGATATTAAGTATCCATCATCAAAAAAAGAAAACACCACATTGTCAATGTTCTTCCTATTGTCTATTATGATTATCACTATTGTCTTTGTCTATTCCTTCTACCCTATGTAAGCAAGTCGTATGTAGGTTGAAGTCTCTGCTTGCCCCACCTTAACATCTTTTTCTGTTTAGGAGCCCCGTGGTATATGCGTGTTAGCATACAGTCTTCTGTATTTTTCTTGATGTTAGTATTTGTTCATCTGAACGAACTATTTAGGTTCTTTCTGGATCTAAGTATGTACTTTATTGGTTCACGTAGCGTAGGTTTTTCTTTCTTCTCTAATGTCCCTAGAAACTGGGAACCTGTGGATGAATATAACAAGTCGAGTGGTAAGCGTCCGCCCCTTACTCCTAACTTATGCAAGTGTCCTTCTCCAGCCATAATGACAAGGCTTTCGAAGTCACCATCCGCATAAGACATAAGAATTCACCTCAGTCTAAAACACCCACTAATAATATGTAATGATAAAGGTAATACACGCTCATCTATATTCCTATTCTAAAACGATATTTTAATATACCTTATACACATCGATGTTCCTATATAGAATTAATGTAGATCCACGAATCGAAATTAATCCTCAGCCAAGCACTTTATCCCATTATAAAGGAGGATATTTCTTTTCATTACAGGACACATAATTCTATCTTTCCGTCCAGTTGGGGAACACACACTAAACTGACACAAAGACGTGGCCACTCTCTTTAGATCATCTTTGTCCCATCGTCCTTGACATTGCTGGACAAAGCAAATTCAGACTTCATTATCCCTGGTCAGTGGAAAATTCCAGATCTGGGCTTTTCCGTATATCCCTACCTCCAGAACGCAATAGACTGATCCATGATACTGTCTGTCTTTGTAGCAAACTAATTTTTCCACTCTCCCGGTCACCTGTATTGTAGTCGACTCTCCCGCCTTGACCTATATACATATGCGCTGGTCAATCCGTTGTGTTTTATCCTTCTGTTTCATTAACCCTTCTACTCCCTGGGTATTCGCTGCATACAGTCGTCGATCTGGGAATCACTAACATTCAGCATTTCACGACATAGGCCCCCTCTTAAGAGATTAGACCGCGTCGAATCTTTCTCACTGTAGGTTTGATTCCCATGATCCACAATCCTAATCTTCTTCCTCCGGAGCTGGATGTCTGGATAAAAAATCTGCTCCTACATTCTCCTTTCCAAGGATGTATTCCACTGTGAAGTCCAGTTGCAGCAACAACGTCCATCACATCCACCGTGCGTTGAGCTTCTGCGAAGTAGCTATTAACACCACGTGTTGATGATATGATTGGGTCCTCACATGGCTCATCTCATTATCCAGTAGGCGCTCTAATTGACACCCTACTATACTACTAACGACTGAAACTAGTGTTGGCTCCTCGCTCCTGTACGTTCAGTCGACCTACTTTCGACTTGCGTCAGCGACGGCTCACAATACAGACGGATTGTCCCATCCTGATTGTAACACTGCTTCCATGTCCTCTTGGTTTTCCCCGGCTTTTCCTCTGGGGATGTTCCGCCTCGTCCTCGTCGGACCGAGTCGTCTTTCCCAAACCTCCTGGGCTTTTGCTTCCAGGACCATCTTGGGCGATGTTGTATCTGGTCAGCCAATCTCTGGTTGGAGTCCTGGGTAATTCTCGCTTTTCCCGACGTTACCCACCCCTTCTGAACTTGGTTACCGGTGAAACTTTCACTCTTGTCCTTTCCCTGACTTGTGATTTCCCTCCTCCTGTCGTTGGGTAAATCTGACCTATCCCGTACTGTCCAATAGGCCCTCCTATGTTGTACTGGCGATCTCTGGTCTTCGTCTGGACTGGTAACCTTTGTCCTAATGGCTGCCATCACCATAAAGTGCGAAGCTTTGCTCCCGGATCTCTCCTCATATTTCCTAATGAGATGTCTAGGGAGATTTTTCTTCTCTTCCCCGATCCGTATTTTGTAGATGTTCTTGGACACCACCTTTTCCACAGGATAAGGTCCTTTCCATCCTACTTGGAGTATATTGGTCTCTGCTGGACTCCACACTTCCACTTTGTCTTCCACTTTAAGAGCTAGTTTCCTCTTAATTCGCTTGTTGGGTGGTGCTCTCTGGCACTCCGAACAAGACTTCACCCACCGGCGTACATCTCCGGTCATTCCTGGCCAGCAATAATGGCCGGATATTTGCTGCAAGGTCTCTCTGACACCCATATGTCGATTCTCGTCTATGATGTGTCCACTCTGAAGAATGTGAGGACGGTGGGTCTCTGGAACCACCCACTGCTCATGCAGGTTATCTCCCCTCCCAGCTCTCCGATAGAGTAGTTGATTCTTCAGAAAGTACTGTCCCCGTTCTGGTGGCTCAGCACTTCTTTGCAGCTTCCTGTAGCAAGGATGCAACGTAGTATCCTGCCTCTGGGCAGTATGCAATTCTCCTATCCCTGAGTTGTCGCATAGTGTCTCTGCCTCTTTTTCCTTCCCTTGAGATCCACTGACTACTGTTCCCTTGTGGGCTTGCTGTTTGGGCATCCCCAAAAAGACATATTTCGTGCCAATGATCATTGGAAATAAGGAGTCAGATAATACAGCAGCTGGAATAATGCCCGTGACGTACCTGGATTTAATCTCCACCTTGGCGATTGGCAGCGTCATGGTAACAGCACTCCTCATTGCCGGCTGTATTTCTATAGTCTCCCCTGTAAGTTGGTCTGGGCTTACCAAGCTGGCGTCCACCACCGCTTCCCCATCCAAACCTGTATCATAGAGACAAGCAACCTGCTGGCCATTGACTTCAATAAGTTCAACCACAGGTGGTCTCTCTTGGTCCTGAGTGTCTTTCATCTCCTTGACCGTTTCCTTGCCTTCCTCTTTTGATTCCTCGAGGTTGGTTATGCAATTGGCGTGTTTGCCCTTGCATCTGCAGTCCACAGTATTATGTGTTGTCGACTGGCAGTGAGTGCACTCTGTTCCCTTCCTAGGTTTCCCTGTGTCCTTTTTGTTCCTTTCTCCTTCGCCGACCTCAGCCTTGTCTGTGATCACCGATGTAGGAATCACTTTGCATGCTGCGAAGTAAGAACTTTTAGGTTTCGATCTGCAGTCCTTCGTGTTGTGGGAGGGCCGCCCTACAAAATGAACACCACCTTTCAGACCACTGTCGTTTCGCTTGAGAATTCGAGGTGCTCTGGTTTCCTACCTTCACCTTCTCTGAACTCTCCTCTGTGTGCTTTATATAAGGTTCCCCTTTTTCTCCTTCCCAGTTTTTAGGTTTCTTTTTCTCTGTTTTCTCCTGACTTTTGGATTGTGTACTTAGTTCCTCCGTTTCACCATGTACTTCCACGAATCGTTCAGCCAGCTTATTCACCACATCAATCCGTTCCGCCCCTTGTTCTCCCAAGAAGGTTCTGAGAGGTTTCGACATTTGCTTTCGCATTTGGTCTACCACCATCATCTCTTCGAGACTCTCATAATCCCTCTGGAATTCTGCCAAGTCCATCCATTTCTGTAGATAGGATTTCAGCCTCAGACTGTAGGCGGCGAATAGTTCTCCCGGCTCTCGTCTAGACGATCTAAACTTTTTCCGATATGTTTGTGCGGTGACTTCATAATGTTTCATCAAAGCTGCTTTCAATTCCTCGTACTGATTTTCCTGTCCTGGTGGTAGGCGTGTGTAGACCTCGTAGCCCGAACCACGTAAAGACTGGGATACTTTAAGAGCCCATCTGGTTCTATCTAGTCCCATAGCGATTGCCATAGCCTCGAACCGATCCAAAAACTGGAATATCTTTTCTTTACTTTCATCGTAGACCGCTAAGGGAAACTTCATGGCCTGGTAACCCTGTCCACTCATGTAGGTTGCTCCAGGTGAAGATGAACTTCCTTCTGCTGCATCTATTTCACCCTTAGTTTGTGTCTTGAGTTCTAACTCTTTCAAGCGGTATTCATGTTCCATTTCCAGTTTCTTGGTCTCCTGGTCCATTTTCTTGGCCTCTTGTTCCATTTCTAGTCGCTTGGTCTCCTGGTCCATTTTCTTGGCCTCTTGTTCCATTTCCAGTTTCTTGGTCTCCACCTCTATTCTTCTCACTTCCAACTCGGCTTTCCGGTCTTCTCTTTCCCCTTTACGAATCTCTCTCTCTCTTTCTTGTATGTAATCAGTTAGCTCGGTACCAGCTAACCCAATTTCCTCCCCGTTGGCTCTCAGTTCTGCTGTAGTTACTTTAGGAGTTGCCATAGTTACAGCAGATAAGTCAGCAAGTTGAGTAAAGATCCCTCAAGGCAGAAAAGAAGTACTCACTATACAATTATATTCCACCTAGAACCTATACCATTTATCTATGTCTATCTAATATTATAAATCTACACCACCCCACCGTACATCACAACCACTCTCTCATCCACAAGAGGAGATATAGGATAAAGACTTATGTAGACGTGTGACCGTGTGACTAGGTATGTAATGTCTTACCACCTATCCACATTCACTCTGTCTGGAACTTTCTCACTGCAAAGTCACCAGCATTAATGAAATGTTTCTACCATATATGTAATGGCACCATATATCCAATGGACGTCCTTCCATTAAAAGTCATCAATATATACTTATATTCCTTCCAATCAGTATGTCCCAACATGTAGGTACTCCGCTATGATTGTGCCAATATGCAAGTACCTCTCTCTATGCATATGCCTCTTTATGCTTTAGGTCATATGAGTATTATGTATGTACGTATCCCGCTGCTCCCACCATTTTATGTCACTTGTTTTCCCGGGAGAGAGTTGGAATCAACAAGCACATCTTCAAACTTATTATCTGTTGGGATTATTGACTGACTTTTGTCTACACCCCTCCCTTCTGTCTTCCCTTCCATATATCTACTTCTGTCACTCTCTCTATTATTCTATCAACACATACTCCGACAACATTTCCTTTCAACATATAATAAAAGATTTATTAATAAAGAAAACTATGTCCGGTGTGTGTATGGATATTGTCTGTGTAGTTGCTATTGTATTCTATGGTTGTGGACAGAATGAACTCAGAATGTCTATCAGCTGTATCTTCTCGCCAGTCATTCTTCACGATTACAGGACATCACATCAAACAGGACAGAGCTCACCCGGGATGATCCGTAGGCTTGAATCTGATGGTAAATCCGTTAGTGAAATGAAAACAAACTGTTCATCACTGATTCACCGTATTGCTATAAAAGTCCCGTAAGTTTATGACTGTGCCCAAATCGGTTTCATGATATTAAGTATCCATCATCAAAAAAAGAAAACACCACATTGTCAATGTTCTTCCTATTGTCTATTATGATTATCACTATTGTCTTTGTCTATTCCTTCTACCCTATGTAAGCAAGTCGTATGTAGGTTGAAGTCTCTGCTTGCCCCACCTTAACATCTTTTTCTGTTTAGGAGCCCCGTGGTATATGCGTGTTAGCATACAGTCTTCTGTATTTTTCTTGATGTTAGTATTTGTTCATCTGAACGAACTATTTAGGTTCTTTCTGGATCTAAGTATGTACTTTATTGGTTCACGTAGCGTAGGTTTTTCTTTCTTCTCTAATGTCCCTAGAAACTGGGAACCTGTGGATGAATATAACAAGTCGAGTGGTAAGCGTCCGCCCCTTACTCCTAACTTATGCAAGTGTCCTTCTCCAGCCATAATGACAAGGCTTTCGAAGTCACCATCCGCATAAGACATAAGAATTCACCTCAGTCTAAAACACCCACTAATAATATGTAATGATAAAGGTAATACACGCTCATCTATATTCCTATTCTAAAACGATATTTTAATATACCTTATACACATCGATGTTCCTATATAGAATTAATGTAGATCCACGAATCGAAATTAATCCTCAGCCAAGCACTTTATCCCATTATAAAGGAGGATATTTCTTTTCATTACAGGACACATAATTCTATCTTTCCGTCCAGTTGGGGAACACACACTAAACTGACACAAAGACGTGGCCACTCTCTTTAGATCATCTTTGTCCCATCGTCCTTGACATTGCTGGACAAAGCAAATTCAGACTTCATTATCCCTGGTCAGTGGAAAATTCCAGATCTGGGCTTTTCCGTATATCCCTACCTCCAGAACGCAATAGACTGATCCATGATACTGTCTGTCTTTGTAGCAAACTAATTTTTCCACTCTCCCGGTCACCTGTATTGTAGTCGACTCTCCCGCCTTGACCTATATACATATGCGCTGGTCAATCCGTTGTGTTTTATCCTTCTGTTTCATTAACCCTTCTACTCCCTGGGTATTCGCTGCATACAGTCGTCGATCTGGGAATCACTAACATTCAGCATTTCACGACACTCTTCCAAACTGCCATATCATCTAGTATTAGATTCTGGTTACTTTAACTGATTCCATAAGTAGGATCTAACATTACACTCACTGGCTCTTCCAAACTGCCATATCATCTAGTATTAGATTCTGGTTACTTTAACTGATTCCATAAGTAGGATCTAACATTACACTCACTGGCTCTTCCAAACTGCCATATCATCTAGTATTAGATTCTGGTTACTTTAACTGATTCCATAAGTAGGATCTAACATTACACTCACTGGCTCTTCCAAACTGCCATATCATCTAGTATTAGATTCTGGTTACTTTAACTGATTCTATAAGTAGGATCTAACATTACACTCACTGGCTCTTCCAAACTGCCATATCATCTAGTATTAGATTCTGGTTACTTTAACTGATTCTATAAGTAGGATCTAACATTACACTCACTGGCTCTTCCAAACTGCCATATCATCTAGTATTAGATTCTGGTTACTTTAACTGATTCTATAAGTAGGATCTAACATTACACTCACTGGCTCTTCCAAACTGCCATATCATCTAGTATTAGATTCTGGTTACTTTAACTGATTCTATAAGTAAGGTCTAACATTACACTCACTGGCTCTTCCAAACTGCCATATCATCTAGTATTAGATTCTGGTTACTTTAACTGATTCTATAAGTAGGATCTAACATTACACTCACTGGCTCTTCCAAACTGCCATATCATCTAGTATTAGATTCTGGTTACTTTAACTGATTCTATAAGTAAGGTCTAACATTAGACTGGTTACTTCTGTTTGCTTTCCTGTTCGTTTTTAAATGTTTACCCAAATCTGTAACTGGGACACTAGTAAACCTGGAGGTCAGCATGGCCGAATGGATAAGGACATACATTCTTAAACATCCGGTGTGCTGATGCTGAAGTAAGGGGTTCAACCCCTACACCAGACAGTTGGACTAAAATGACTTCTTGTCCTTGACTTGGGGACAGACACTGGTAATAGGGAAAGCTTTTTCAGTGTAGTGCTACTAGAAGTAGTGTGTATGGACTACGCTTGGGTTCAAAGCAAACAAGCACCAAAAAAAAAAAATTTAAAAAGTAAAGCTTTTGTAAACATTAACATACGGGCTTTGCTGTAGTTTCATATTTATGACAGGTACTTGGCAGATACAGCAGTATTCAAACTGCCACAATCACCAAAATAAATTTTATTCAGTTCATACTCATCACATTTCATAACTGTCTTTCAATGCTTTATCTCTGGGCAAAATATTCAAGCTAATTCCATTTTATACCAAAGATTCATTAGCTCGGGTATAACATACAATATGGTGAACATATTTAGCAAGTGCTTAGCTTGCCTGTGTCTTTCAATTATAATTTCTTCTTAGACTTTATGGTGAGTATACATATGCTGATAACTATTGTTAATTTCTTTACAGCAAGCTTGCTCCAATGCACATACATGCTTCTACAACAATGGTTTATGTGACGATTTGTTTTCCAAAGTATGATGCCTGCCCCATTACTGTGGAATAAAATGAAGTCTTATAATATGTAATAGACATGTGTCTCCCAAATTCAACTATACCTGACAATCTGGGTGTTCGCAGGAATAGTTGACCACGATCCAACAGTCTGGTCCCTCATCATTCCGCTTGGAGACATGGCGTATGTGTGACCAGAAAAGGGCATCTCGCTGAGAAGCTGGCCAGACTCTCTTGATCAGGTTGTTAGCTGATAAAAGTGTCATCTGACAACCATTCTATAACATGGCTGTTGTCCAGTGTTGCTGAAAGTAAGTATTACTAGATTATACAAATTGAAAGACACTGCCTGTAGCAGGATTTGGTCACGAAAAAGTTGATTTCACAAACAGGGTATTTCATCTTGTCCACCATAACTCTAGCTTTGTGAACAGCCCAATATGCATGAAGAAAATACACTGGCACTGGACAGGCCATACAATGGGAATAGTGTCACTAGAAAAGACAGTCTGGAACATGTTGGCGATGATATCTTCCATGGTGTGCTATTCTATCAAGGAAATAATTGAACAGAAACACATTTCTCACTTGCTAATTGTTGGTTGATTGTGAATCCTCTAGAAGACTGAGTTTTAACTCTTAAGTTTGATGAGGGTAAAAGAAACAAAGGAAGACCTAAAAACTCACGGAGAAGAGAAGTAAAAACAGAAATGAACAATATGAGAAGGATACGGGCAGAGTTACATGGGATATATAAAGATAGGAGGGCTTGGAGTCAGTCAGTTGAGAGTCTATGCTTCACAGGGGTTAGAGGGCAAACAGAAGAAGAAAAAGAAGCACATGATGGCTTACTCTTTATCTTCAGAATTGCCACTGCCCAAGAATCCTTAATATAAGTAACAGGAAAGTGTCAGTATATATTTTATATTTCCCCATAGAGAAATATATCAACAGACTAATTACGCTTTCACTTGTAACAATATAATTAAAATACGAAAGATGCAAAAAATTAAAAAATATAATAGATCAATTAGTGTTAAAAAACATTGCAGATCAAGACTTAGGGCAAGTTGTTGCAGATTTAATCTATTAAACATGGTATAAAGACATGACAACACAGTATAAAAGTTGTTTAAACATCAAAACACTTACCTTCCCATTCCATCCGAGTGTCAAATGCCCAAAAATACTGGCAAACTTCATGTCCAGTTATACCCTATAAACAAACACAAGAAATACATGTGAAGCATCCCAAACGTAAATAAACATTCAAAGGTATTCTATTCAAACACTAAAAGAATAAATTAAAGTTACACACACAAATGGTTAAATATTGTGCAGTTAAAATAGCACTGATCTTACAAAAACAAAACAATAACAGCTGAAAAAGTTGTGTCCATAAACAAATGGAACAAAGTTTATGTCACATGTTGGGTAAGTGTTTCAAAATATAAGAAATGCACAATATAACAGTTTTTAACATCCACATAAGAAATGTGAGAAAATTTCACATGTGTGCCAACAATGATGACATACAACTGAAACGGGAGCTGTGGTAGAATGGATAGGGCACTAATTTACAAGTAGCAGTACAAGGTTCAACCCCCAGTGACATGAATTGTTTTATTTGACCAGAATCTCTGTGGGGTGGATCCCTCCCACAAAAGGGTATCAGTGATTTACCTTTTAATATAAAAGTGACCAGCATGATACATTATATACGCTGGTGATATCAGCTTTCATGGTATGCTATTCCATCAGGGAAAAAGTAGATCTCATCAAACAGAAACACATTTCTCAATTGCTAATTGTTGGTTGATTATGAATCCTCTAGAAAACTGAGTTTTAACTCTTCAGTTTAATGCATTGACGTTCAGGTCAGCTAAGCCATAAAAAAAAAAAAAAATTAAAAAAAAAACACTTGCATCTATCAGAGTTCAGTTGGTGTAGAGATGTTCTTCCTGACCTGGCACCAAAGTACCTTCTCCATGGGAAGTCTAGCAGTGCTCTCCCTCCTTAAACCCTTAGACCAGCCGGGTATGCAAGATTGACACTTAATCTTCACATCTGCCGAAAGGCATATTAGGATGCAACAAGGTCTTGATTCAATACTGCATGTATGGACTGGGAATAGGCCTAGCTGGCAATGTTCCCTGGAGAGCTTGTTAGTCATATTCTGTGTTTTATTCAGGCTCTAGTATCAGCCTGGTAGCAGCCAGCCCCTTTTCCTGATATGTTTCCTCCACAGATGTTAGGTCTTCCACCATCAACAGACCCCAATCCAATGCCCAGTGGCACTGTTAAGGATTGAACCTGCACCATGAATTTTTAACCCTGAGCACTAACATTTATACTGCCATGACTAATTCTTTTACAGAAGTTCCAACATCATAAGCAATTATGAACATAAATTAACAACAATTACATGCATATGTAGGGGCCTCAGCAGCACAGTGGATAGACACACATCTGCTGATCTGGTAGTCACTGACCTCTGCCACCCAGATTGACCTAGTCTAAAATAGATATCAAGAATGCCTTGGGAAGTAAAGGTGGTCAGTTTGATACTGATCACATCACCCGCCGAATGCTGATTGGTCTATAAAAATACAGGTCCAGCAATGTACGCCTGAAAGTATGTTAAAGGGTCCTTTTTACTTACAAGTGTATGTTCAGCGTGACATCATTTAAAGTACCAACAGTATGCATACTGACCTTTACTGTACACACAGCCTTCATGGGATCGATTGGAATTCCATTCTCCTCCAGCTCCCGCTTGAAAACCTTCAGGTCGCCTTGGTCAGCAATACATACCCACCCATCTTTCTCCACTGCTGGCTCTGTCAACAGGCGATTCAGGTGGTTGTTCACAGCCTCATTAATCTGTGCAGATATTAGAATTAGAATTGTGTTGGCATAGAGACCACAAAATCCTACCATCAAAGAATATACAGCCTGATCTATGGCAAAGTGTATACATCTGGCCAGTTAATAAAAGACTGCCTGTCCTTTATAAGACGTTGCAGTCACCCCATGCCCCTAATGGCTGTTTGTGATGCATTAAGAAAGTTTATGTTTAGTAGTTTGCCGTTGTCTTCTGAGCTAGAAGTCACCATCTGAACCCAACTGACTGGCATGTAGAACAAACTCACTCTGTTGCCATCAAAAGAGATAGATTTAGCATGTTGAACCTCTCAGCCATGCCCACCCCTAGCCAGTAGCATATAATTTTGAAATATGGATAAGCGTGATGAAAACAAATCCAGAGGTACTTGAGATGTGGTGTCACAGAAACAAATCAATGAACCAGCTGCATTGAAATACTCACAAATAAACAAGTTCTGGAAAATATTAGAGAAGACAAAGAAGACCTTAATGAAATAAAAAAGTCAAGACTCATGGTTTGGTCACTTCTTAAGACATATTCTTCTTTTATTCGCTTGAAATTTATTGTCTATATCAGCAATATTGTCTCTTGTATCCAGTTACTGTGGTTGGACCCTTTTGAGACACTCTGCTTGGTATTGCATCTGCTTCGGGGTCCATAAAGGGCAGCCACTACAACATTTTGTAGATACAGACATATTTCCGTCTCTTTGTGCATGGCATCCTGATAGCTCAGGTGCGCCTCTTGGCGGGATGCCACCGTCTTCAACACATGTTTTGCTTGTATACTGTGGTCTTACTAGAGTTTAGATTATTTATGTACATACACACATATCTACACATGTATGTATGTAATTCATATCTAAAGCAGTCTGGTTTTATGGTGCCAGTGACTCGACTCGTCATCACTCCTTCTCCTGTTAGTTAAAATAGTTGCATCAGGTAAAGGCCTGTAGTTGTACTTCTGATATCAGAAGTGATTAATGCACATGCCTTGGGGGTTATTTTGTTTGCATGGTTGAGTGCTCATCTTCAACTCAGCGCCCCTGGCCCTGACAGCAATTCTGAACATTCCTAAGACATGAAAAAACACGAACGAGAGTACTTTGGAACAGAGGCTAAAGTAAGTCAACTCAACATTCATTAAAAAAAAAAAAAGGCACATACAGATCTATTAATGCATATGTACATGAAATTAAGGACGGGAGCACAAGACAGGCAACTATGGAATGAAATAATTAAAAAGCTTCGTGACCAAGCCTCGGGCTGAAATACTTGATCAAAATGAACTTGGACAACAACAAACTACATATATAAATTTTGTCTTTGGAACATAATGCTAAAGACATACACTGACATATGCACACCTACACGAACATATTCTCACTATATAAGGTAAACAGTAGAGGACCCCCACTCCCATGCCACTATGGCTGATATTTTCTTGTGGAAGAAGCACTTATTGTGTGAGATGATGAATAAAACTAGAGCCACCGTACCCTCTCAGAACATTTTCTAGTACCCGTTTTATCAGTCCCATGATTCCAGCTAAATGACATATATGTTTATCTGTCTTTTGAAGAAGAATCCTACTGAATGAGCACTTGGTTAAAATGTCCACCACATGGCATAAACCAAACATAAAACGGGTGCTTTGAGAGACAACCTTGCTTTACATACAAGTTTCTCAAAATTTAAGGAAGGATCCTGACTACTACTATTCTGCTACATACTGTACTGAGGGTTCATTGCGTGAAGGTTATCAAAGTCCTACAACTAAAGACTGCCTCCTTCTGGCCTCTAAAGGTGCAGCCTGTGATGAATGGCAAGCTCACTATATGGAAGTGACACTAAACATGATTCCTTGGCTAGCCACTAACACCAGAGCATTGTCAGCTCTGCATTTATGGAAACCTCCTTGGATGGCGGGTAATGCCAATGTTCTGCCTCTGCCTTCCATAAGGGCTGACCATCATGCATGGATAGGTATAGATGAAGGACGAAGATGACATCAACACTTTGAAGCCATGAAACATCCTACGAAACTACCCAGAAAGGCTAACCTGCTCAATATATTTTGGGAAGAAATCAGATGTATTGTCTGAAAGGCACAGATATCACAGCTCTGTTGTAAACAGAGCACACTGCAATTGCGCCCAAACAAAATAATATCATAATATCAGACAAATGAAGAAGAAAAGAAAGAATTATTGCCATCATGATATTTTAAGCCTAATCCCACAACTTCAGTGGCCCATCACAATTGGGGAAAATCTGGCTTATTTCATAACTATGTCACTGAAACAAACTGTTACACACTAACAATTAGATGCATGCCTGTAAACTTCATCAGACACAGAAGCCTACAATATATATAAATATATATATTACATACGTCAGCCCAACATAAAATGTACTCACCTCTTGATAGAATGGATGAGATGGAGAAAGCGATATTGCATGATCCGGCTTGGTTGTAGACTCAACAATTCTCTTCTGTTTGAAACAAGATAAACCTGAATTACAGTTCTTGCACTAACAAAAGGCTTCATTGTCTTAAAGGCACTAATATCAAAATATGACACATTTAAGACCCATTTTCAATTCCCTTGTTTTGTTGTTGTTGTTGGTCTTCCTCTATCTCTATGGGAGCAGGTTTATTGCAGAGGCTAGCAAGCACCTTGAAGTTCATATGTTTGAATCCTCACTGAGGTGAGGGTTAATTTAGTAACTGACCTAGGCTCCCAGGATACCCCAGCCTTATATAGATACCAGGAAATGCTCTGGGAAGTAAAGACAGTTGGTGTCATACTGATCACATCACGATTTAAGTGCTGATTGGTGTATACAAACATGAGGCTAGCACCATATATCTAAAACACCTCTATGAACAGAAAAGGGTCATTACTAGCTCCATAGGAAGAGCCTCTTCAGTCGTAGGTACAAACTGCTAGTTGATTAAGCTACACTACGATGCTCAAGCCACTCTTAATTGCTGCTTCTTACAAATTCAGTGCACCATGACCAATGGAGTCTCCCCTGGGATATGAGCTCCTGTGCGTGTTCTTACGATCATCTATTTTTTCCTCTCTCTCTAATTTTGTGTGTTGTTCTCCAATAACTCTTTATGCCCATATCCTTGTCTGGTTATTTTAACGCTATTAACCTGCAACCTATTTCCTCTTCAATATGTGCATTATTTCCTGCCTATTTACATAATATTGTTACCTTAATGCAGTTACTTTAGTGGTATTTCTGCCTTTGCCTGTTTGTAATTTTGTTTGCTGAAGGTTTGTCATTGTGATGCCTTCCATTATTTGTGGCCGCTTTCTTGCAAATCTTACCCACTTCATTCAACATTTTTCATATTAATCATTAGCTTAAAAAATAAAAACATAAAAATAACATTCCACACTATTTGTCACTGAAAAAGCAATATGGATTCATGAAGCTTGAATCAAAGCCAAAGTATATAATTGTCTAAAAGCAGTTTTAAAACAAGAAAAGTGGTTAGCTGCAAGTTTATTCACAATGGCAAAAGTTTCTGTCATGATATTCAACTAACATTTATGAAATCAGAGACACTTATAAGGAACATTAGAAAAGAAGTTTCAAGTTGGAACAAAATTTCATTTGAATTTACCGATTATAGTGTATGTAACATCTCACTTAAAAACCAACAAACTAATGGTTAATACAAACCTTTTCTTCCTCTTTTCTAGTTTGTCTAATGTGGCATCCACTGCATCATAAAATTCATCCTCTGGTATCATACAATGTGGGCCCTCCTATGAAACAAAATATTGCAGTTTTTATGATAATGTTTTAAAATGGAGGATTTACCATACATTATGATATGCTCTAAATATTGCAGAGACATTCAAAGAAAACTGTGGGCCGAGCTGAACAGAACCACTGACATTCTACAAAACTGAAATATATATATATATATATATATATATATATATATATATATATATATATATATATATATATATATATACAAATCCACATAAATATATATATAAATTAATAATATATATCTTATATATAAAAGAGACTGTATGTGGGTGTGTCCTCTTTAGTGCGTTCGCGAACGGCCCATCCGATTGAGATGAAATTTTCTACACATCTTCCTTTCATTCCAGCGCAGTCAACTGTGATATTTTTTTAGTGTGAAATCGGCTGCTTACTTAATATTATTTAATTTTTCATTTTACATTGTAATTTATATACAGCGAGGGGACTTAACTCTAGAAAAGTTATTTCAAGGGGCATAACTTTTAATAACATTGCTGTATACCTTATAGTCATATTGTTGCATCGTTTTCAAAGATTTATAAACTCTTTGTCTGTAGTTATGTACCGGCATATGAGTTATAATAAATAATAATACAATCTTTAGGGCATTTTCAAAGTTTTCATAAAAATAATGCATAATGCATAACATTGTAACTCATCTTTTTATGCTTACGAAGTTATCTACAGTCATGCAGGTGATTAGAAACGGTTTTCATTAGAAATAATGGATGGTGTGTGGAAGGACATTCTTTTAAGTTACTTTATTTTGTTGTATGAATTTAATGAGACGCTACCCGCCAGGGGCTGGGCGAAGTGACGCCGGGTCAGATAGATAGACAGACCCATCTTTTCGCTGCAGTTATCTACAGGCATATGCGTTATAATCCTCCTCCTCTCCCCTCCTCCTCCCCATCACTCCTCTTCCTTCCTCCTCCTATTCCCTCCTCTTTCCTCCTACATCCTCCCCCTCCTCCTCCCTCCTCCTCGTCCTACCTACTCCTCCCTCCTCCTCCCTCTCCATCTTCCTCCTTCTCCCCCTCCTGCGTTCTTCTCCTCCCTCATCCTCCTTCCTCCCCCTTGCTCTCCTCCTCCCTCCTCCTAATCACTCCTTCTCCTCCCTCTACCTCCTCCTCTTCCTCTTTCCACCTATCTCTTCCTCCCTCTTCCTCCTCCCAGCTCCTACTCCTCCTTTTTCTTCTTCTTCTGCTGCTGCTGCTGCTGCCGCCACTCCATTTACCCAAGTTAATTGTTGGGGAAGATGTAAAGACCTTTCAAGTGCTCTTTCTAATGCTTTTTGTAAGTTGGTCTTCGTTTATCTAGGTTGTTCTAACTGCAACCAATAAATGATTAGACAGACAGACAGAGAGGGAGGGACAGACAGACAGACAGACAGACGGGAACTTATATGACTACTTATATGAATTAAATGAGATGCTCCCCATCAGGGGCTGGGCGAAGCCGGGCAGGGTCAGGCAGACAGATAGACAGATAGACAGTCGGGAACGGGAACTTATATGACTACTTATATGAATTAAATGAGATGCTCCACACCAGAAGCTGGGCGATGCCGGGCCGGGTCAGACAGACAAACAGACAGACAGATAGTCGGTAACAGGAACGAGAACTTATATGACTACTTATATGAATTAAATGAGATGCTTCCCACCAGGGACTGGGCGAAGCCGGGCCGGGTCTGCTAGTATATTATATAAATGGTTCGCTAACAGCACCATGTCTCAGAAACTGAAATACTTTGGCTATATTAAACATCACAGTGACTTTAATGTAACAGCAAAGAGAGGCATGATTTCTGGAAGATGATACAGAGGCCGACCAACATGGTGGACATTAGACATTAAAGGCACCTTAGGCATGAAAATGCATTGTGCAGGAGAATTTGAGAAAAACTGAATGTCTTTCCAGTGAGCAGTGATGACAGCAATATTTTGCTAAATACATGCAACATTCTGATGATGATGGTATGCTTTCAAAAGAGAACCTAATTCATCTCTCTGGCATCCCAGATTTTCTTCTTTACTGACAAAACTGGACATTACACAGCAGTAATGTCCCCCTAGTAATACTATAAAAGACAGTGCTCTCCCCTCTATGTTAAAAAGAGACAATACTTTTACAAAAAGCGCATAACCCATGTATAAAACATCTGTAATTAGAAATATACATTTAGAAACATGTTATAATGAACAACATTACAAGCAAACTCGATGCCAGGTGCTGCTGTAGGGCTGTGAAGTGACATGACTTCAAAAAATCTAGGTCTAGATTTTCCTTCCAACAGAAATCTATGGTACTCATTTTACAGAGATGGATTGACACCTGTTTCTCAGTGTATTTGTCATGGGCAATAAAAAATGTATTAACAATTTCATTGTCTTGAGTTAATCACACTAAATTTTGTGTGGGTCTTCCTCTACCTCTATGGGAGAGCAAGTAGTGGTCAGCAAGCATGCAACCAGCTCGAAGGTCATGTGTTTGCATCCCCATGCATATGAGAACTCACTAAAATTAGCACAGGCAATGAAAAGAGAATGACATTCACAGATGACACCAAAATAACATATTAAAAGGCAACAACTGTTACAAAGTATATGGTGTATAGGTTTTTAGCCATATTAAATGGCTTGCCATATGTGCCCAGCATCATACCATCAAAATCACACAATGCCATAAAGTGGAATGCTTTAGCTTATTATCTTTGTTGCCAGTAAACAAGAAAACATTATGATGTGATATCATTCAACAGATTTCTCCCTTCAGCCATTTATCAGAAACAGGAATTACAAGGTTGCATTAATGCCAACATTTACATCTATAAATTTCTTGCAATCGTTTTCTTGTTGAAATTACATGTGCACTTAATTAACTCTTAACACACAAATATGAACATGAAATACAAAATGTAAAATGAAGATTGTGACCAGCCTAAAATAAATCACAAATGTGCTTGACTCTTACCTCATAATCTGGCCCTCCTACAATGACCTTCGTGGTTTTGTCTGATACAAAAGTCTTATATGCCTCTTCAAACTTTTTCCTCCTTTCCACTTCCTAATAAGAAATTCATGCATGATTTTATAAATAATCTGAAGAAATTCAATACTATTTCAAGATAATATGAGGTAGCTTCAAAAAGTTCCCAGAATAACCTACTCCTGTCTAAATAATGGATGCTTCTGGGATATTAGTTTTATAAGATGGTAGTGACCTCAATGGTAATAAGATTTTTAATGTTGTCTTCTTATTTACTCTCGAACTGAAGTGGCCAATGTTTGTGGGTTGTGGACATAAATTAAAACAGTTGAAAATATCCTTGACCGGGCAAGCAAATGTTCAATTGTGTGAGTTGCTTGACAAGTTACCCCCAGAGGCATTCTTGCTTATGATGATACATCACTGTGTGTCTTTGCAGTTCATGCAAATGTTCAATTGTGTGAGTTGCTTGACAAGTTACCCCCAGAGGCATTCTTGCTTATGATGATACATCACTGTGTGTCTTTGCAGTTCATAAGAAGAAAATATGGTGATTTCCCTTTGACTTCTGCACTGGGTGTTTTTTAAAATCTGTTTTTGACAGCCATTTCCAAGTGTCGGGACACGTGAGTGCCCTGCTATGCTTACCACTGCTATCCATTTTTTTCTGTGGTGTGTTTCCCATTCTCTACCTCATGGAGGTTTAGTTGGAATTGTTTTTTTTAAAGTTATGTAACCATAATGGCATTGATACTTTTAGAGGACATGTGATACAACAATAAACAAAATCACTGTGATACAGCAATTAAAAAAAAAATCACAAGATTTTGAGTGGCACCATGAAGAAATCAATGATGATTCACTTGGCCAACAACAATCTACCTCAATAGCTAATGAAAACATTGAAAGAGTTCCAAATGTTGTTCATGTTAACACAAGACAATATGATTCCCTAAAACATTTTCCATATTCTTGTCACCTTGACCTATGTTTTTTTCTTTCAAATCCACATGAAATCAGTACTGAAAAAGCAGTGATTCAAAGATGTTTAGCACATCATCATCCATAAGCCCGTGAGTTGACAGTGGTTTCAAAGAATTGGTGTGTGGAATGTTTCTAACAGCTGTATGTGCATTGGCAAAAGTGTGCAGTTGGCAACTATTCTGAAGGAAATGTATAAATGACTGTATTTTTACTGATTTTCAGACAATAAATACATTCTTGACATTTCAGAAAGTTACTTAGTATTTCTTGTTATTATTAAATCTATTTAAAACTTAAACTCCAATAATTCATTCCAAATTAAGAGATATTAACAATGATATAAAATTATTACTGGTGACAAAGTCTAAACACAGCCATGTAAACTCATCTGGCCTGGCATACCTCATTTTTTTAACGTTCTATAGCTACAGCCTGTCGTGGGAGCCATGGTGGCGCGGTGGCTAGATGCTTGCCTGCTTGTCATGGGTTCAATCTGCATTGGGGCAGATTACAGTTTTTCAAAATTTAACTGAGCTTCCAGGTCGACCTAGCCTAAAATGAGTGCCAAAATTTGTCATGGGGGGTAAAGGCGGCCAACGTGATCTGACCATATCACAAGAAGAGTGCTGACCCATCTACACAAATATATGTCTAGCACCATACGCCCAACCCACCTTCAGGCGTGTGAAAGGGTCCTTTACTTGTTTGTTTATCACTTTAATACCCTGTTACAATTGAGATCTTTCTTATTTACCATTTACGCTGCTAAACAGCTTGCTTGCTGGCTGGGTGGTTTTTTTTTTTTTTTTTAACCCTTTCGCGGCTACATAATTCTGAGTAGCGTCCCGCCCGGTGCTAAATACTTTCTCCGCCAACTGCCCCGCCTGTGCTAAATACTTTCTTGACCTCTAAGAAACTGGAAATGTCACGGCGGTGTTGACCATTTTTGTAACACCGGAAAACTTAAGCACTCCTAAACTGGGTAGGTTGGCACCATTGTTTGAACAAACACTTTTACAAAGAGATAAAACAACAAAATAGCTTATTCATGTTTTAAAAATGTTTAGTTTAAAGTTATTTTAATTATATATAAATAATAATGTATTAATATTAAGATATTAGGTAAAAGATAATCTTTTTTCTCTGTTGGTACAATGTCTGAATTGTGACATGTAGACAGCATCCAAACTTCTCTTTTGTCGCACCATTTCAGGGCTAATAAACAGCTTGTAGACCTATAGCAAATTCCTTTTTTAATAATTTTTCTTCCATTTTAGGCAAATTCTGTCTATTCTTTCTGACCGTGCCACATGCATTAGTTGCATGATCGTGAAGCCACATAAACAAATTAGGACTGGTGTACCAATTATCTACAAAAAGGGTATGCCCGTTTTGGAGATATGGTGCCAGTAAAGTAGTAACAATATCAGCCCCCTTCCCAAGACCTGATACAGTAATGTCACTGTTGACACCAGTGTAGACAATAAAATCTAAAATATAACCCGTTCTGCAGTCACACATAACAAATGTTTTCACACCAAATCTGCTTCTCTTTGATGGAATGTATTGCTTGAATGATAATCGTCCTTTGAACAAAAGGAGCGATTCATCAATAACAACATTCTGATACGGCAAAAATGCACTCTTGAACGACGTACGCAAACTGTCAATCACACCTCTAATCTTGTAAAGTCTGTCTCCGCCGGCGTCAACGTTGTTGTCTGCGAAGTGCAGCATTCGCAAAAGTAGTAAAAATCGATCCCGAGGCATTACCTCGCTGAACACAGGAGTACGGAGCAAAAAGTCCTTTGACCAGTACTCAACAATTTTAAGTTTCTTTACCCTTGGCATTAGCATGCACAAAGCAAAAAAGCAAAAAAGTTCGTCATAATTAGTATCTGTCCAGCGGGAAAGACGAGCGCTAACAGTGTCAGGAGCATTCTCTAAAATGTTCTTGTAAAACCTGTTGCATTCATCAGCGATGCCTATAACAAGTGTTTCAGTGAAAAATAGTAAAAAAAACTCAAGCACTGAACTGTCCTTATTGACAGCCGCTTTACAGCCAGAGCTGGAATCATCAAAACCGTGTATAACCGGTCTCAAATCATTGGAAGTCCATGCCATTGAGTCGGTTTTCTGCCGTTTTGAGGGCATCTCCTCATTCTCACTGGACTCTGCTTCCGATGATGATGAGGACGCAGGACTGGCAAATAACCTCTTTTCAGTTACGCCGGTTTTTTCTTTCGATGTAGATGGTTGCATGATCTCGTCATCTTCGTCGCTCATTTGGAATTCATCTTCACTGTCACTTCGTGAAAGAAACTCCATTAATTCTTCATCTATACGAACTGGTTTCTTCGCCATTTTATAAAACAATTATGTGAAAAGCACAAATACTCTATCACAAACGCGCACAAATACTCTATCACAAACGCGCAAATACTCTATCACAAACGCGCACAAATACTCTATCACAAACGCGGGGGTATTATAAAACCAGTACACCGTAGAGATTAAAAAGAACAAAACAGGCCTGTTGCTGGTGAAGCTGCCTAAACAACACATTATCAGCACACTAACGCCTGTTGAGCCTGTGAAATAGGTCATTTGGATCTAAAAATAGGTAACCTTTGTGCCCCATTCATAAACGCTTGAAAACGGGTTATAAACGGGTTAGCTCGTCCATAGCACCGGGGGGACAAATTAAGGGAGGTGAGTCAACTCGTCAACAGCATCGTACCGCGATACTACTTAACTCGTCTATAGCCGCGAAAGGGTTAAATTGATAGATTTTTTTTTTTTCATCAAATGTTTGCTTTAATAAAGTTCAGAACCCATAGCACCAGATATGAGTGAATGGCATCCTAACAGCTCAGCCATGTACTCTGATAAACACACAGACAAAAACAAAAAGTTAATATTTACTCTGTCCAATCTCTTTTTCCATGTTTCCTCTCTCTGGCCCATGAGTTCAATACAATGGGACAGTGTGGCAATGATACCTGCTGTTGTTGCCTTGAAGGTAAGAGCCTCGCCCTTGAAGTCGACAGAGTGACCCCCATGCTGCTGAAGGATGGATGCTGAATAAAAGAAGGTACTATAATAACAACTGTCCGTAGCAGTCAATATGAAATGTATAGTGAATCATCAATTCAACATAGCAAAATGAATGTAAGAGATAGAGGGGGAGAGAGAAAGAAAGAAAAAGAGGGAGAAAGAAGAGAGAGAGAGAGAGAGAGAGAGAGAGAGAGAGAGAGAGAGAGAGAGAGAGAGAGAGAGAGAGAGAGAGAGAGAGAGAGAGAGAGAGAGGTTAGTTGCATATCCTTCCTTTACAGGTTGCAGCAATCAACCCCAGCATTTTTTGGCTGTTTGTGATTTACAAAGCAATGTTTGTTCAGTAATATGCCATGGTGATTTCTTGGCATTTTTACATTCAGCAGTTTACCATTGTCTTCTGAATGACCGGCAATCATACCATTGTATTAAAACAAATGTTGGGCGGTCTGCTTCCAAATCATCCACAATAGTGTTTTGAACGCAGTTGCGGAACTGACATATAATAGACTCTTATGGGGGTGAAGTTCAGACCACTGGATGATGATGATGATACAGTGATATATTTTAAAGTGAACTACAACAATTTGTTACAGATTATATGGGGACATTTTGCAAACTGAACTAAAACAATTAGGTAAAAATACATAAAGAGATATTACATCTCAACTAATTTGCTATAGATTATATTATACTGTAGATAACTCCTTACAGACTGAATGAAGATGACATCTTGTTAAAAAGAGTATAAAGACACTAGCTTACCTAGATCTTTCCCCCTGAGTCCTTCAAGTCTGTGTGAATTGACATAATTGCTGGAGGCACTGTGTGGTATGTCGAGATCATCATCAAAATCATCATGTTCAGACACTGTAAATACATATTTTAAGAATAATAGTACTGATGTGTCGTCAGTACAATCTATCAATGCATGTTACACAAGAAACTGTGAAGAATGCATCCAGTTAAGTGTAAAAAAGGTCCTCCCAGTGTCAGGACATTTCAACTTAAGGCAAATTCAAAGTTACGATGCCCACCCATTAAAAATAATATATTTAATGTTTGGTCTAAGCCGTTCACGCTGTTCGCTTATGACTTTGATGATCGCTGTACTGCCTTCATCCTCAAGTGCATTATGGAACCTAGTGGTGGTGGTAGTCTCGCAAAATGTCATAAGCCCCAGCATCCCAAAGCATGTGTCACCTCATCTCATCATGTTCCTCTTGTACCTTGCAGTGTTGAGGTGAAGTATAAACAGCGGGAGAGTGCCCACTTACGGGCTTCATGTATCGATATTCCCATGGGCTCTGTTATTCCCTGCATGTGTCACCATTATCTTTAAATCCAGATCTCCCAATGATAACCTGAGATCTCAGAATTCTTTTAATTATTAATCATGGCTCCAAAACCTGCATCTAGTGGAGGTAATATTAGTGAGAGCAAGAGAAAGACAATCATGTTAGAATTAAAACTGGAAATGATATTATGATATGATAGAAAGGAGAGACTGCAACAAAATCTTGCAGGGTGCTAATATATGGCAGGCTGGTGAAATCAAACAATCATCCAAACATAAAGCAAAAGTTAGTGAAAATATGAAAACAGTTGACCCACTACAAGATAACCATCATCTCTAAGAAGTATAGCTCCTCTCCTATTAAGGTGAACATCTTTTTAATTATATAGCTGGAGAACCAGTATCAGCCTAGGTTTGATACAGGAAAAGGCGCATAGTTTTCAATAAATAATTTAAAACAACACCGAAGAAGAAGAAGAGCTTTATAAAGTAGAATTAAATGCTAACAAGGGTTAGTTTCATTCGCTTTAGAGCAAGGGCAAATTTTCTTAGCCAAACATTTGTTTTGTTATCTTAACTGCTATCACATACTTCTATAGCGGGCGGCAGAGTTTCAGCTTAATTATGGGCTTCAACTTACGATGGAAAAATTAAAATGCAACACCATAGTAACTCGGGGACCTCCTGTATGTGCAGCTTCATCACTAGTAACAGATGTTTGTGCTATTATGTTAAGCTCTACTTATTTTTTTTTTACTTACTCTGAACAGCTGCACAATGAGTCACTGTCATTAGTGTAAGCCACTCACCAGAGATTACAGGCTTAATATCAAGTAAAGGTATTAGTGAGTGTATTACTGTAACTTTCTAAACTAAATTCAATTACATAAAGACACTGATGTCCTGGCTAAGGAACCACACTTGCCAAGTACCAAATGAAACACAATGTGAATTTGTGTCTGGCTAACACGCAAAGGATTAACCATGACCTCTGCCGTGATGAACCTTGTCAAGGATTAAACACTCAGCATGCTATGAGATTGCAAGACAATCCCAGCAATTCCCCATGATTATGGTAGATGATTAGCACCCATGTTTTGAACACCTTGAATACAGAGTGTGTTTAGTTGTTGAGAACACTGTCACGTCAAACTCTTCACTCTTGTATAAAGTCTTAGAATCAGGGACTGGTGATGACTTGGCTCCTTCCCTGCACACTCAATCTAAGGTTACTCGACAGCTCTCCACACCTCATCTGCAGAATGTAAGCAATGGTCATCTGCCATCATGATGGGAAATTGCTGTGATTTTCTTGCAAGATAGCAGAATGCAAAATTTATAATCCTCAGCAGAAGGTGTCATGGTCACAATCCCACCATTAGCCAGACTGGTGTTTGTTTCCAAGATGCCCTATAGAGAGGGGAGAAGAGGTGTTGGTCAGTCTGGTGTCTGGCACTAATACAGCATATCCGCATATCACTCATGCGTAGAACATGTTGCAAAAAACATCTTTCAAGCTGATCAGCCTTTGGACTGCTTCTGAAGATTCTGACCCATGTTTAACTAATGGTGCCCATTTCCTACTTAATTATATACCTTTATAGTGACAGGTCTCTGCAGACTTGGAGAACAAATATCTCCTTATCTTCCTCACATGATTTATTATTTTGGCATTCGTGGCAAGATAGTGAAAGAAAAATCAGCAAGTAAGTTTGTTTCTTGTCTTAAAGGAGAAATAATAACATGAATGCAAACTGAATATACATAAGGATCTAATCTTTCAGATGCTTTACTACAACACTGTAGCAGAGGTTCCCAAAATATTTTTCCTAGTCCGCCTTTTTTAGACTGAAAATGTGCTCACAAGACTGTTAAACTGTTGTGATAAGATATACAAATATTTAAATTGGCTTCTAGCAATGCGTCATTTATAACGTAAAACAAAACCACTTTATAATTTCATTATGAGACAATGACAAAATATAAAAAATATAACCACATTTACCTTTGAATATTTACAAAATGTTTCTAATCTTGTGACAGCATTTGAATATTCCAGTCGTTAACACCCTCCTACCTCACCAACCCTTTTGATTTCTACTTTTGAAAACCACAAGTATAGAGGTATAAGATATTAAGGACTAACACACATACATTCTTGGACTGCTCCATGCGTGACGGCTGATGCACAAGAGTCAAAGTAGCTTTGTAATGTGTCAATCTGCCTGCATAAAATGTCTCTAAATGTTTCCATTTCAGCCAGCTTCTCCTTCAGCCCACGTCCTCGCTGGAAAATTAGATACCAACTAAGTTAAATCATGAAGGAATTTAAACGACAGATAAGATCATACATTAGTGTCTATTACTTTAAAAATTCTCTTCTTGAGACATGTCGACTGTGACATACATCACATCTCATCCTAATCTCTCTTTAGAGTTTGTCAGTTTCCCTGGGGCATTACTGCAGCTGATTTCCTTTTACTCTTTCTATACCAAGGAAGTGATGGTAGCCAGTGGCTAGAAAGCTTGCCTAGTGATCATGGGTGCCAATTCACATCGACACAATTTGTTAACTGACCTGGACTGCTAGGCTGACCTCGCCTAAAATGGGTCTTGGGAAATATAGTTGGCCAACATGCTATTGACTACATCACCCCTCTGGTGCCAACTGGATCATAAAAACATAGGACTAACACCCCAGGCCTGATACACCCCATGGCAATGCTAAGAGGCTTTTACTTACATTCGATACAAATATAACTGGATAAAAAGCTGGATATTCAAATGAACTGACAGATCCAGGGCAGTGTTTATGGCACTTGAATATATCTTGTTTTGTATGTTTGTGTGTGCACATACACCTATAATCAATCACAATTTGACCTATACCATCCCAACTTGCTAACTGATATTTTACAGATCTGTCATACAATTTCAACCATTATTAACAAGGATGGGATACAAACAGATGTAGGGAGACCATAATGGATTAGCGGTTCAGCACTTTAACCAATCAACCACCTCATTCTCTACGGTAAGTATGAAAACATGGAGACATGGTGTCCAAATGTCAATAATATAAACATCACATAATGCGTAATCATCTTAACATACTGTAATTAAGTCAATCATATCAAAATGCACAGCAAAGAACAAATTTCTTGAGTTAAAAGACATACGGACACACAGTAAGTAGCTACTGTAAAATGTCAGAAAGAAAGTACTGAACAGGATCTGCTTTGTTGTATGGCAGTGAATCATGAAACATGAATGAACAGATTAGGAAGAGCTGGAAAGCAATGGAGAAGTGGTTTCTGGGAAGAATGTTGTGAATACCTTGAACTGCCAGAGTAACTAATGATTGCCTGAAAGAGGCTAGTGAGAGTAGAAAATTATAAATAACTATAAGAATGAGGCAAACAGCATTCTTTGATCATGTACCGAGAAGAAAGGCACTGGACATCATGACAACTGGAAGGATTAGTGGGAGAATGGGCAGAAAAAGACAAATGCTGAATGGACTGATATGGCAGGATGCTGGAATATCATCAGCAATTATTCACCTAGGAGTAAGATCTCTGCAGAGACATGAATGCTTATGCCAGCTGACAGGAGACATGATGATAATTATTGATTCACATATTCACAAAAAGATAGTCTTTTCTACAAATTTTCTCCAGACTCAATAAATCATGTGACATGCCGGAAAGCGTGGGCGGTCATGACTCGCCATTTCACTCGATCACCAGTGTCGTGGATCAGCTCAGTGTTCCTGTCTCGTCCATGCCATGTGGCCAAGCCATCCAGGTATTTTCCTCTCGGTCTTCCTCTTGGTCTGTTCCCTTCGATCTTGCCAGTTGTCACTAAGTTCTCCAATCCATTTCTTCTCATAAACATGTCCAAAAAATTGTGACTGTCTACGTCTAATTTCTCTAATCAGTTTACGATGTTCATTTGTCTCCTGTAGTACTTAGTCATTGGTTTTTCTGTCTGTCCATGGTATTCTTTGCATTTTCCTCAGAAACCACATTTCTGCAGCCATCAGATGCTTTTCAGCTTGACTGCTCATTGTCCAAGTTTCACATCCATACAAAAGAACAGGCTCTATGTATCCCCTCAACACTCTTTTTCTCGTTTCAATTGACATCTTTTTATTGGTCAGAATGTTTTTCATCTTGCTAAAGGCTACTTTCGCCATGGCAATTCTTGTTCTAATCTCTTCAAGGCATCTCCCATCAGATATTATGACTGTTCCAAGATAATTGTACCGATTCACTTGTTGAAGAATATTTCCATTTATTTGTATATTACATTGTGGCACTTCTTCCTTCCTAGTGATGACCATAACCTGGGTCTTTTTACAATTTAATTCTAACCCCAGTTGCTCACTGTGTACAACAACCGCATCTACTAATTGTTGCAGGTCCTGCGCATTGTCTGCAATTAATACTGTATCATCTGCATATCTAATGTTATTGATGTTTCGTCCTCCAATGCTGATTCCATTTATATCCTCTACATTTCTGAAAATATTTTCGCTGTATATGGAAAAAGATCTGGAGACATCACACATCCCTGCCTAACACCTCTCTTAATTGGCTGATACTGTCCCACTTCATTATCAATCCTTATTGCAGCTTGTTGTTTCCAATATATGTTTTTTATAAGTCTAATGTCTTTCCCATCAATTTGTAGATCTGCAAGCATATCCACCATGTTGACATGTCTAACTCTATCAAAAGCCTTTGTATAGTCAATAAAGCAAAGATGTATATCCTTGTTTACTTCTATAGCACGTTCAATAACTGTTCGCAGCATATACACAGCATTTACTGTATCCTTTCCTTCTACAAACCCACATTGTTCTTCCCCTATTTCAGGTTGTATCTCCTTCCTCACTCTTTGCATGATAATTCTTAGCAAAATCTTTGTGATGTGACTCATTATACTAATTGTTCTATGTTGATCACATTCCAAGGTTCCTGATTTCTTTGGGATTGTAATAAATACAGAGTTACATAATTCAGGAGGTATATCTCCAGTATCATATAATGTGTTCATCAGTCTGGTGACTTGCTCTAGTCCAAATTCTTCTAAAGCTTTAATCATTTCTGTTGTGATGTTATCTGCTCCGGGGGCCTTGCCAGCTTTCATATGCTTAAGAACATTTCGAACCTCCATCTCCAAAATTGGCCGTCCTTCATTATTAAATCTAATATCATACTGTTCGTCTCTGTTATCATCATAAAGGTGTTTCACATAATCTGTCCATACATGTAGAATCTGGTCTTTTTCTATTATGATTTTGTCATCTTCAGTTTTTAGACACCCTGTTGATGTACTTGTTCTTTTATTAGTAAGTTCCTGAATTCTTTTGTGCACTAATTTGGTATTTTGACTGTTGTGTTGGTTTTCAATTTCTAAGCACTTTTCCTCAAGCCATGCTTCTTTTGCCTCCTTACATAATATTCTGACTTGTCTGTGAATTTCTTCATATTTGACAGAATTATTTTTGTTGAGTCTTCTTGTTTCTCCAGACTACACCACAGATAACACATTACAACAAAATCTTGATACAACGATGCTATTTCAACAATCATCATTAATAAACCAGCATATTATAAACAAACTAACAAAACCACAGCAAACATAAAGCTCACCTTAAATGACGATGCAGACGTTTGAGAAAGACTAGTTCCGGAAGCCAGTGATAATAGGGAACCATGGCGACGCAGATTATTCTCACTTCCATAACAAGAATCAGCCTGCTGAAAATAAATAAATCCAGATAAATATTTTTCTTTGTTTTGCACAACATGCATTTTAATTAAGATGATTAAGTTCACTGTAATTGTTTTATTTATGCTGTCAAAATTGTGATTATTGTGTCATTAAAATTTGAAAGAAATTTAAATTTAAACATCAATTAAAAAATAAATCTTAGAAAAAAAATGAAATCTTGTTTTTTTTTAATGATTTGGAAGAATCTTCTCCCCAAATGTGCATATTACACTCACAGCTTCAAATTGTGTGTGGATAATCATCATCAAGTGCCACCTCTGCATTGAAAGTCAGCTGACATAAGTTTCCCACACCACATGTCACACATCTTCATGGCGAACTCATAAAAGCTTCTTCTGCTTAATTTTTTGATGTTATCTTCTTCTTCTTTTGCCCTTTATCCCCTATTAGGGCATAAGCCACATCATCTTTCACATCAAGAGTTTATCGTACTTTCTATCCAAATTAAATGTGCATTTTCTTATTGTATTACAGACACACATCGTAGAATTATTTATGACTACATGGAATTATTCTCTGGGTTTCACAAATGTGTAATACTATGATTTAGTTTCACATCAAGCTGTGTCTAATACTCAAATTCTATGGAAATATGCAGCAGACTTGATTTTTCAATTATTTTGTAAAGATTTCACATGTAACAAAGGCTACAGGAGTTTCCAGGAAAGACAGAATGGGAAATTATGACATCAGAAATAAAATAGGTACATCATGCACTGAATTCATTGAGAGACAGCAAATGAAGTGGTTGGACATCTTATGAGAAAGAAACCAAATAGTAGTTTGGAAGTAAATCATCAGAATTAAATACAATCAACTTATTTATAAGAATACAGAAAACGAAAAAAAAAAAGATCATAATTTAGAGTTAGAGGGAATCAACTATTGATAAAAGCATAGTACCAAATAAGATATGCATATAGAGTCAGGGGAATAAGCACAGAACCAAATAAAATCTGCATACAGAGTCAGAGGAATGAACTAACACTTAATCGGGGTCAGGCACATGGTACAAATGTTCAGGTGCCATGGCAACCTGTGCCCTGGATTTTTCTAACCCTGTA
This sequence comes from Cepaea nemoralis, assembly GCA_014155875.1. NCBI lineage: Eukaryota > Metazoa > Mollusca > Gastropoda > Stylommatophora > Helicidae > Cepaea > Cepaea nemoralis. The sequence continues at coordinate 60,454 of JACEFZ010024623.1, read as the reverse complement.
CCTACGGCTAAGTGTGAATTAGAAAAAGGCACATCATCCATCTGAAGCTAGACAAAGTAATGTTAACATAATGCATCTAAATCAGACCATTTTCTATGGTTTACAATATCCAATCTCTACATAAATACATTTAGTAACAACAAACAGATTCACATACTTTGTGAAGTTCAATAGCCTCAATCCATGTCTGCCTTTCTTCCAGCGAAGCTGCTCTCAAGTACCAAACACTGTCACTGACACTCACATCAAAGCGGCACTCATCAAACTGGTGGGGCTACCAGAACACAACAGTTTTCCTTTATTTAATTCACCACAGCAATGTGATCTATTATTATTGTTATAAAACTTATTGTTATAAAAATTATGACACAACGAAGCAAATGGTGAAGATTTAACTGTTAAGCTTATTTCAGTATTCTTGACTGAAGACATTGATTGACATCATTACAACAAAGTCTTCATGAGCTGACCTCTTGCAGACTTGGATATTGATCTTCTTAATCATACATGGGATTCAATTATATACAAATGCTGAGGAAATCAGCATGGCTGAATGCATAAGACCGCTTATAATTAAACATCTGGTGTGCTAATGCTGAGGTAGAGGGTTCAACCCGACACCGGTCAGATGGCCTGAAATGTTGACTTCTCATCCTTGACTTAGGGACATACATTACAAGTACCTCAGAAGTCAGAGTGGGTTCGCCAGATGGCGAGGAACACTGATAATAGAGAAAGCTAATCCACATACAAAAATCAGTCCAGTGCACTAGAAGTAGAAGCATGTGTATGGATTATGCTTGAATTCAAAGCAAGCGAACACAAAACTATTTCAGCATAGTTAAGATGCTGTAATTAGAGCTGTAGGACTGCCAATTCTACCAACCCATTAAAAAATACTTTATAAAGTTCATTTGGCATCCTTTGATTTGGCATCCTTTGAGATCATTTAGGACATCTGTCATCATTGTTAACTTGCATGTAGGCTTTGGTGAGTCTAAACTTCATCGATGTTATATGCTTGGAGGGAATAAAGAGTCAAGAAGAATATCTATCACTAATTCAATTGTTTCTGTCTCCATAATCTTTCCAAATTATATGTTTCATTACACAGCTGATTAACTGATTCACTGCCAAGAGCTGATTGTTTATTCATAGGGCCCTATGAATAGACACTTTGTTTATACATAGGGCCCTATGAATCAATACTTTATACTTAGTTGAAGTATGGCTGTTTAAATATCAAGAATAATTTTCCAGATTGGTATCCCCAATACAAATAATTGTGTCCCAGGCGAGTTTAAGAATTGTTAACTTGCGTTTCTGTACACTTACTGTTTACAGGCATCCATCTTTGTTTACGTTACCGACCTACTATTTCCTACTGTTTATGTCCTGATAATTCTGGTCCAAGCTGACAGTAATATGCGTCACCTCAGAGAGACATGATTAGGGTCGTCTGACTGCCTGCCTCTCTCTCTCTCGGTCGCTCGGCCGGTCAACCTGCCTGTTCAGAGTATTGCAGGGAGAGGTTGAAAGAGATGTATGAATTGGCATGGTGGAACACAGATGATCGACGAGCGAGTGTCGGGTTGGATCTAGCTACCCATCTACCTGCGTACCTACTCATCCACCTACCTGCCTAGCTACCCACATACCTGCTTACTTAACTACCTACCTGTCTACCTACCCACATATCTGCCTCTCTAACCATCTATCTGTCTAACAACCCACCTACCTGCCTACTTAACCACTTTCGTGTCTAACTACCCACCTACCTAACCAACTATGAATAATACAAAGAATTATCGCTGAAGCAACGGAGTACGTGCTTTGTGCTCGATACTTTTGACAACAGCCAGCGGGGAGAGAATGAAGCGGTGGAGAAGAGGTAGGGGAGAGGGGGGAAGGAAAAGGAAGAAGAGGGCTGGAGCCAGAAGGGGTAGAAGGAAAACGGATCGTTTGGGACTCAAAAATGTGTGGGTTGGGTATTGGAATTGCCGTAGTGCAAAGCAACGAGGACCAATACTGGAGAAACTGGTACTAACTAACTTACACTCACTTTAAACAACACAATTCTAAATACCCAAAGAGATAAAGGATTGACTTTCACCCAATGAATTGCTGAACAATTAAAAAATACATTGTCCGGCAAGGAAACGAACAATTGACATTTGACTTTCACCACTTTCATCCAATTAATTGCTGAACAATAAAAAAAAATAATGTCCGGCAAGGAAACGAACCTCGAGCTCCCGCCCATCAGGCGGGGACACTATCAACTATGCCACTGACGACACGTTTTCCAATCAACGAAAATGTACAATATAGCCGCAAACTTACGTTAAATCACGTGACCAGCCGTGCCCTATGAATATACACTTTGTTTATACATAGGGCCCTATGAATAGACACTTCCTTTTCAATATGTTTTTACAAAATCTAAGATTATTATGATATTTCTAAACTCTAGCAATAGTAGTAGTACATTAGTAGCATACTGATGTGTTCCTTGTGCAATCTCCTTTAATTTGATATATAATACAATATTGCTGCTGTATCATTTTAATTTTAACCAGTTTTAAATCATCACTGTGTTTACTTCCCATTTTCTGGTTATCAATTTCTGTATTTTCTGTTTGGTCCAAACCCACTTTTTGTTTGGCAGTGAATCAATTAACTAATTTTATTGTCTTTACTTAAGTTTAAAGTAATAATTTTACTTAAATTTTAATAGGTAGGCTTCGTGTAGTTATATACTCATAGCTTAATATTTGAAATATTTTAACTCATAACTGAAGTTTAGTTTGGCCTGTTTGAAGTGTTTGGTTTGGTCACTTTTATTTTTAAAAACAATCAAAGTCAAACATAAACAAAAATAAAAACATACCGTAACATTTGCTTTCAAAATTGAAACAGCACCTCTACATCCAAAACCCGTCTCATCCTCTGATTTATAATAACTGATTGTACCATCTTTCAAAACGATGTAACGATCTTGCCAGCCGTGCAAATAGTTGGTCCATTTACACAAGGTCCCCGACAACTCCGGCAGTGGTTCGTCCTCGAAATCATCCTCGTCGTCAGTTAAACTTAACACATTTCCTCCCTCCGTCATTGTGACACCTGTTTTACAAAATACGTCAACACGTCACACAAATCACCATCGCATTCGAAGACCATGTAGAATGAAAACAAACTACAAGTATTGAGAAAATACGGATAAATTCCAGCGTTGTACTTTGTAGACGAATAGAACAGCAACTACTAACTATGCTAACAGCAAACGGAAATAGAAGACACTTCCGTCGGCTGCCATAAATTAATAATAGTTTTAGTAGTCACCAACATCAAGTGTCGTGCAAGTCGGTAGCTGGTAGCGGTCGATTTGCCGGGCTTAGCTTCTTGGTTAGGACAAGTGAAAATGAAACTGGCTTAACTAGAAACTGTCAACTGTCTGTCATTTACTGCCAATATAGTACCTTGCGGTGTATGGCAGGAGGGTGGGGGTGTCTTGAACCTGAGGAATTATAATTAAGACCGCCTGGCTAGTGCAGTCGCCGCGAACTATGTATGTTAGTTTTCTCCCCCCCCCCCCCCCCCGCCGACAGAAATAAAAAGACTCCACATCTTACCGGGGATTCGAACCCGGGTCTGCCGAAGGAGAATCCGGCCTTCTAGTAGGGAACGTACAAGGTTAAGTTCTCTGGTACCATACATATCAGGGGCGTCACTAGGGGGGGGGGTGCGGGGGGTGCGGGCCGCACCGGGTGACACCATCAAGGGGTGACACCAAAATAAAAAAAATTGCAAATTTGACAAAGCAGACATAGCAAAATAACAAAAATTTTACTTTGTCCGAGTTTGTCGAAGTTCTTTATTTATGTTTTACCTGAAGTATTGAAGTTATATTGTTCAATTTGTTTTCTTTCTTATGTCCTTATTAACTTTTTGACTTATTTTACAAACATTACTATATGCGATTATATATGGTACAGGAACACTCGGAAGAAGACCATGGTGAAAGTCTAGAGGGGTGACACCAAGAGTTTACCGCACTGGGTGACACCAACCCCAGTGACGCCACTGATACATATTACCTACTGCCCCCTACTTAGGGGACTATTATGTTTTCTTCTTCTTCGTCTTCTCCTTCTTATGAAAATGTGTAATTAAGATTCTCATATAAACGTAACCTGTTAATCTAAGAGCCTTTGTATCACCACGTTGTTCTTCGTGGACCATATTTGGGTTCACAAATTTATGTACACAAGGTATTCCTGTGGGATTTGTTTGACAGTAATTCCGGGCTGAAGATGTAAATAGATTGGTAGATAGAATAGGTTCGATTAGGAATGTATGTAATAAGCGACTAGCAGACCTACGAAATATTATCATTCGATACACTAATACTTGTTTATGTATTTCCAAGCTTTGCAAAATGCCGTTTGCAACGGGGCGTTAAAGCTCCTTTAACTGTATACTATATATTACACACATCATCGACATCATTATCATTCTGTAGCAGATCCTTTGCATGACGTACCTCTTTTCATGCCCCGCAGAAAAAGTTTCTCAGTTGCTTTCCAGTTCGCCAAAATTATGCATGTTCATGACCCAAGACAGTGCAATCTCCCATGTCATCTTCGACCTGGTCTCTTCTTCACGGAGCCGACCTTCCATCGCTGTTATTTCCAAATCACTAACTATGCCAGTGTGACAACAGTGTTTCATTTCCCGAAAGATGATGGTGTTTATGGGCCAGATTTCTTCTAAGATATTGACTTAGAAGAAATCTGGCCATAAACACCATCATCTTTCGGGAAATGAAACACTGTTGTCACACTGGCATAGTTAGTGATTTGGAAATTGTTTTCTTCTTGGTCTACGATATTCAAAGAACTTGTTTGGTGGTTTTGATAAGGTAAATGATTCACAGCCGTAGGCTGTCACACGTGGTATATTCTAACAAAATTTACTTTAATTTGTTTGCTGGCGTTATGAAATAAGTTCTTACTACTATTTAACCTATGCATTGCTATGGATTTGCTTTTATATCCAGACGATCCATGCCTCTTTTACAGAGACAAGAACGATCATAAATACTACCAAAACGGAAGTAATGCACATTAGCAAATCTCCTCTGAAGCAAATTAAAAGGACTTAAATATCAAGGAGGTATGATCAGAGAGGATGTCAGAACAGTCATATAAATCCGATAAGATGTAAGAAACACAAATGTGCTTTTTTACTTTCCAACTGACACCGATACTAAAATATTCAATTCAAATGTACATGTTGTCAAAACGACAGAAAATCAACAACATATGCAAACGAAATCTATGCGTCTTTTTTTATTTTAATTGGTTAGTTACTTGCGTATCCTTTACGGGCGTAGCAGTCAACTCCGTCCGGCATTGTTTTTGTTTTGCTGTTCGTGATTCCTGGGCAAGTTCACGCTCAATAGTTTGCCATTGCTTTCTGAACGACCGGCAGCCATACCATTTCATTAAAAAAAAAAACACAGCTGTGTTTTAAACCTGGTATGCGGGATGACGAACCTTGCCATTGCTTTCTGAACGACCGGCAGCCATACCATTTCATTAAAAAAAAACACACAGCTGTGTTTTAAACCTGGTATGCGGGATGACGAACCTTGCGGCATAGGGTTAGCCATCTCCGTGGCGAAGAAGTTACGGGCGCAGTTCGTAATTCCTCATACCGCGTTCGAACCACAGTTGCTGGTGATTTGGCACCAGACCGCCTAGCATTTTGTTTTAAAAATGAAATTTAGTATGAGTGCCGGTCTTTCAGAAAGCAATAGCAAACTACTTAAACTCTCCAAGAAATCAGGAACAGCAAAAAATATATATATATATAATATACCGGGATTGACTGCGACACCCTGTAAATAATATACAGCTAGCTTTTTTAAACCTCATAATTGATTGTGATTTTCAGTTGGCATGTACTTTAGAAAAATATTTTGATTTTCGCTGTGTCTCTTGACAGACAGGATTAACTCTTTCAATCCCTTAGCACTGTTTGAGAGGAGGGCCGTGTTATCCGCAAACTAAGTTCTGGAACTAGCAGCCCACCAATTCTGAATTAATAAAAATGGTTTCTTGTGCTCATTTTTGCCGTTTCTCATGACATTTTCTGTATAGATATTGAACAACGATGGAGAGAGAATTTAGTCCTCTCTTGCTCCCTTTTGTACCCAAAGCAGTTTGATGTTTCACCGGCTACTCTGACACCCGAATACACGTGTGTGTGTGTGTGTGTTCGTGCGTGCGTGCGTTCGTGCGTGTGTGTGTGTGTGTGTGTGAAATGAGTCATTAAGGAAAATGAAAGTAAGGGTAGGATGTGGGACGGACCTTGTGCTCCTAGGTAGATCCGTCTAAAATGCTTAAGAGGGATAGACCACCGGCATGATATTGACAGAGTGGTCTATACAAAAACGGGGCTAGTACCATATGCCCTGTATGCGTAAAGATGTTTTGGGTTGGGTTGAGTCAAAAACAGACAGCACAGCACTCCGGACATTTCATTTATCTTTCCGTCCCCAACTTCTACAACTAGCTACAGTCTCAATACTAGTGGTACCAGTTGCTATCTGATGACGTGTCCATCTGGCCATTCCTCGGAGTACCGGCCTGATCCCTTCACTTCAAGCCCCGCCATGCTCTCCAGACCATGATGTTTTATCTGTTTTTCCACACTACACACATGATATATCTGTTCTTCCACACTAAACACATGATTTATCTGTTTTTCCACCCTACACACATGATTTATCTGTTCTTCCACACTACACGCATGATTGATCTGTTCTTCCACCCTAAACACATAATTTATCTGTTCTTCCACACTACACACGTGATTGATCTGTATTTCTACCCTACACACATGATTTATCTGTTCTTCCACCCTACACACATGATTGATCTGTTCTTCCACACTACACACATGATTGATCTGTTCTTCCACCCTACACACATGATTGATCTGTTCTTCCACACTACACACAAGATTTATATGTTCTTCCACACTACACAAATGATTGATCTGTTTTTCCACCCTACACAAATGATATATCTGTTTTTTCACCCTGCACACGCGATTGATCTGTTCTTCCACCCTACACACATGATTTATCTGTTCTTCCACACTATACACTTGATTTATCTGTTCTTCCACACTATACACATGATTTATCTGTTCTTCCACCCTACACACATGATTTATCTGTTCTTCAACACTACACACATGATTTATCTGTTCTTCCACACTACACACATGATTTATCTGTTCTTCCACACTATAAACATGATTTATCTGTTCTTCCACCCTACACACATGATCTATCTGTTCTTCCACCCTACACACATGATTTATCTGTTCTTCCACACTATACACATGATTTATCTGTTCTTCCACACTACACACATGATTTATCTGTTCTTCAACCCTACACACATGATTGATCTGTTTTCCTAACTATACACATGATTTTCTGTTCTTCCACCCTACACACATGATTTATCTGTTCTTCCACACTACACACGTGATTGATCTGTTCTTCCACCCTACACACATGATTTATCTGTTCTTCCACCCTACACACATGATTGATCTGTTCTTCCACACTACACACATGATTGATCTGTTCTTCCACCCTACACACATGATTTATCTGTTCTTCCACACTACACACACGACTGATCTGTTTTTCCACCCTACACACATGATTGATCTGTTCTTCCACACTACACACAAGATTTATATGTTCTTCCACACTACACAAATGATTGATCTGTTTTTCCACACTATACACATGATTTATCTGTTCTTCCACACTATACACATGATTTATCTGTTCTTCCACCCTACACACATGATTTATCTGTTCTTCCACACTACACACATGATTTATCTGTTCTTCCACACTATAAACATGATTTATCTGTTTTCCTAACTGTAGACATGATTTTCTGTTCTTCCACCCTACACACATGATTTATCTGTTCTTCCACACTATACACATGATTTATCTGTTCTTCCAAACTACACACATGATTTATCTGTTCTTCCACACTACACACATGATTTATCTGTTCTTCCAGCCTACACACATGATATATCTGTTCTTCCACCCTATACACATGATTTATCTGTACTTCCACCCTATACACATGATTTATCTGTTCTTCCACCCTATACACATGATTTATCTGTTCTTCCACCATATACACATGATCACAAATCGCACCGACTACATCTATCTTATCACGCAACAGTATTTTTTACTGTACTAGTGTCTCCCGATCCTGTGGTGAAGGGGTAATGAACGCTAACCACAATCTCGCATACCGCGTTCGAAATTATATAAGATACCGGCTATTTAGAATCAAACCACCTTTGTTATTTTTAACAATGGTATGAACTCGTTCATAGAGCGATGGCAAACTACTGAACGTGAATTTGCCTTGTAATTCACAAACACCCAAAATAAAATTCTGGTCTGATTACGACGTCCTGTAAAGGATTTGCAACTAACTTAACTACTGTGTCTATGCTCAGCAAGGCCTAACACTTTCATATCTCGCTTGCACGTAGTTTTGACCCACAGCTGCAGACGTGCACAAATGTAGAATGGTTAGCCTAGTCTAGAACACAGACGACCTGTGTGTAAACGATACTTTGTGTTCGCGTGGGCGTGACTGTGTGTGCATATTTATCTTTAGATATGTGAGTGGTGGGATTGGGGAGGGGGTGCGATGATAAGATACATGTTTCATATAAATATCCGGACATTAACATTCATTGTTAGCGTGCGTGTATATGTGTATGCGTTAAATCGTGCATGAATGTGTATGTTTGAGATGGGGTGGGGAATTGTTACAAGATAGGCATTTCATGAACAACGCATTCCTTCTTTAGACTATGTAGGAAGGGGAAGCTGAAATGGTGTCACTGACCTCACGAGCAAGCGTCTGACGTAGTTTCATGCTCACGTGCGTCTTATGTCACATGACAATTACAACCACAGCACATCACGCTACTCCTTTAAAATAAGCAAGTGGAATGTAACGTTATTAATCTTGCCTGCCACATAGACACGTACACATGTCAATGTATAATTCTTTTTCTTCTTTCTCATTCGCGTTCAGCTCTTCACTCTTAAAAACAAGCAGTTCCTGATATTTCAGTATGACTTTTTGGCGGAATCAAATTGGTTAATGCCATATTTAAGTTCACTGTTGTAAATTATGCAATACAGTTTTAATTATCCTTTATAAATATACCACAATCACCATCATATTCAAGAGCATTGCCTACTGGCGTGGACTTCCATGCTTTTCCATTTCTTGTGATTTCCAACAGCATGTATCGTTCGTGCGCAGACACCCTTCCGTGCCATGATAATGATACAACACTGTCAAGGATTGTCTCTCGCTGTAATCCACTATTTCTTTTCCAAGATCGTTCCAGCTGTCACACTATGTTCTAGTTTTTGTTTTCTCATGATGTGGCCTCTTCACTCCTTAGTTTTTTGCCAACTGAATCACTTAATAGACAGATTCGGCTTAATTTCCCATGAACTGACAAAGACATTATTCCTCTAAGATTTTCACTAATTCCCTTTCTTTGACAACGTCATCGATATCCGTCTCTCCAGCTTATTTGATCACATTATTATTAATCTGGGGATGGGACGGGCCCTAATTATAACTTCGCTTGTGAGGTTGAACGGGGTAAGAGGTCACATAATCAGCCACCATTTAGTCTGCTGAATAAAATTCACGCAGTAAATTCCGCTGCACCATCGCCTACAAGAGATGATACTGATAATTCAGGGTGATTAGTGATAAACCGTATTTGTATGTATGTCTACAGGTATCCAGTCATCCCAATCAAGTGGAGACCTATACGGTGACACAGTTTTTCAGCTACTTTAGAGTTCTAACACCTTCAGTCATTCATATATATTATTAAACTTGACCCACCTCCCCACAAATATCATTTGTCATTGGCACCTTACCGTGTTAACAGACGCGATAGTTTGTTACATTGTCCTTGATCAATTCGAGCTGTAAATGTTCGTCCACAATGGATGCATATGAACATATGGTCATTTTCACCATCACGCTCCATCTTAGGGCTCACGCACTCAGTGTGTGACATAACTGCAATATTTTTCTCCTTTGTCTTTATTCCATTTCTGATATTTGCCCTCCATGCAACACGTTCGGCGGCAACTTCCTCCCAATTGAGTTGAGTTTAGATGAGTTAAGAACCGATATCACTGTACGGCGGTTGCCAATGATATGCAGGGCGAACTAGATCGAATTTCCTCATGGTGTGCTGATGCCAGTGCCCTTGTCAACCCTGCAAAGGGAACGGTTACATGGTTCTCACTAAACAACCATATTGTGAAAACAGACCTGCCGGCAGTAAGAATGGATGGGAACAGTTTGAGTAGAACCCAGTCAATGACATATCTTGGCGTGAGGTTTGATCGTAGCCTGTCCTTCAGAGATCATGTCGATTATGTCATAACGAAGGCTCGAAAAGGTTTGTCAGCAATGAGAGTCATGGCGACTGCCAATATCGAGCAAAGTACTGCTAATACTTCTGTTCCAAGGACTTGTGCTTTCACGCATCGTGTATGCCCTGGCCATCCTCACTGTCAGCCCTACACAGATTGGAAGACTTGAAAAGGTACAAAACGAAGCCATGCGCATCATTTTGGGCTGCACTAGGGACACCAGCTGTGTAGCAATGAGATACCTCCTTGACTTCCCGACAATGGAACACAGGATCAAGATCTGGAGAGCTCGTGCAAACTTAAAAATAAGTGCAGATGAGCAGCACCCTCTGCATGACGCTATATTCAGAGAAAAGGGTGACAGGCTAAAGAGGGGCAAATCATGGATGGGTCGGGCGGAAGATGTCGTCAGACAGGTCTGCAGTCTTACCAGTATCAACCCCGGCAAGGAATGGGTGCCGGTGCCTCCAGCTTTTAAGTGCACTTTCTCCTGCATTATCACACTCGACAGACGGTGCAGAGAGCAGAACCCTGCCGCTGTCAATGCAGAGGTTAACGCGCTCATCTATGAACACTCAGATAGCCCCGAAGGGCTCATCTATACAGATGGATCTGTTGTAAAGCAGCAGAGAAGTGCGTGGGCATTTACAGCCCGTTCGGCGGGCCGAACCGTTCAAGAATCCAGTGGTGCCCACTCTATGACCACGAGCAGCATGACGATGGAGGTGATGGCAGTTACACAGGCTTTCATATGGCTGGATTCACAGCATTATACCAACGTGTGTGTACTAAGTGATTCAATGAGCATGATTCAGAAGGTCGAAGCTGGATCTGTACGTAGACAATGGAATGAATCGCTGCGGAAGTCGTTTGTCCGTAAAGTCACCTTCATCTTCGTCCCGGGACATGCGGGAGTCGAGGGAAATGAACGAGCTGACAAACTGGCTGGCTCTGCACCCCCTGTAGATGGCCAGCCCATGGATCGTGCCTGATGTTATTAACGTCCTTAAAGATATGGCGAGAACAGAGGACTTTGACGTCAGTGATTCCACATCGCTGTCCAGGATGAAAGACCTGGGAGTAAGAATCGGCACAGCCAGACGCGAGAGGTACATCGGGAAAACAAAGCGCCTCGTCAACCAACACAGAACTGGCACTATTAGCCACCGGACGCTGATGAATATGCTGGGGGGAGGATCTGAGCACCTATGGACATGTCCGGAGTGCAACGAAGATACCCCAACTGATAACTGATGACTGATCACTGCACTCAGGACATTCTTATACGTTCCCGGTCCCCCTATTCAACAGCCAGCGAAGAATCATCCTACTAATTAGTTCCCACCGCTGTCTGATTAAAAGTTCTCCCAGTCTTCTCTCTCAGTTTTGAGATTCTTCCAGAACTCCTACCGATCTCATTCTTTCCACATACGGATTCTCAATCTGCCCCCCCCCCCCCCCACCCGCCTTCTCCACCTGGTCCCACAAGCGCACGACCACCCTCCCCCTGTCCATAACCAATCTACCACCTAGAGGTGCATTCCCTGTCAGCCTATTAGCCTGTTTATTCCCCCTCAACCCCGCATGGCCAGGGAACATATCCATACAATTCTCACAATCTGTTACCTTTTGAAGCGACGATAGCCATTCCACACAAAACATTCTTGTCTCCACCTTACTAAGCCTCATATGTCAGACTCTCCTTTTTCAAGACTCATCCATTAGCCTTTGCAATAAAACCCCAACCACCACGTCTGTTTCTCACCACTGACCCAAGGGTGTAGATGACTATGTCACCTTAATGTGTTTTACTCTGGATCATTTGTTGCACTTCTAAATCTGTGCTGCCCGCTGCCCATTCTCTGCACTCACGGCCCAGTGTTACTATTACATTGTTCCAGCCCGTCATTTCTTCCGGAACCTCAACCCACTCTTTTTCACAATTGATGGTCTCTAGATCACACACATACCTGACGTATAAATAGTTCTGCCTGTGCCATCCAGGACCTGCCTCGTCTTAGTCTACGACCACTGACCATATCCATAGCGTCATGCAGGGAGTGATACTTATCTGCAGCAGCTCTCAGGTACCATTTGGCCTGAAGGACCGTATTTATATCCGTCATTGTTGGTAGCGCCATGATATACCTCATGCATATAATTGGTGTGTCCTTTGGGCACCATATGATTACCCGCATGGCAGCATTCTGTATACGCTCCAACCTTTCAAGCTGACTCTTTGATACTGTCAGCAGTCCCAAACCATACTCAATGACATAAATTATTAACTGTTGAAAGCGCATGTAAAGCATCCTCTGATCTACCCCGGTTGCTGCCATCTCCCTCAATGCATTAAGTTCCCTACCAGCCTTCAACACCAACGCCTCCACGTGATCCTTAAAAGACAAACACCTGTCAAAGGTGATACCCAAGTACTTCAATTTACTCTCTCAATTAAGAGGACATCCATTCAACATAATACCTGGGACAGCTGCCTTGACGATCCGGTTATCCAGGGAGTACCACACAACAGATACGTTGTCTGGGTTAATAACGGCCATGCGTCCCTGCACCACTCCGCCACCCTGTTTACCACCACCTGTAAGACTTCCGCCAAACTGGCCTTGCCTCTGCTCTGTCTGTACACCAGCACATCATCCGCAAATGTCAAGATTCTACCCTTACCTCGTGTCCGAATAGCCGCGATTTTTACTGATGTAGACATTAAAGAGCACTGGGGACATGGCAGATCCCTGTGGTAACCCAGGTGTAATGGTACAGGGGTCAGAAGTCCAGGAGCCTATGCGCAGTGCAACCTTACGCTCATAGAGGACCGCCGCAACTCTCTGAAAAGGCAAGGGCAGACCTCCATATCCAACAGTGTGTATATCAACCAATCACACCTGACCCTGTCATACGTGTCCTCCAGGTCAAGAGTTACCGCCACTGTCTCTTGTTTATCTTGGAAGATCTCGTAGACATCAAATGCAAAAGTCGCAGCATTGGCCCGGGTACACTTCCCATGCCGGTAACTCCCAATGTGCATTATCAATGCCTGTATCAGTCATGTCCCGCTTACACCCATCTTTGTATCGTAGTATAGGCCGACCCCGAGAGCTCTTACTCATCTGTAATTCATAAAAAAAGATGTTGTTTTGTGTTCTACCATCATCCACCCTCCTAATGTGTCCCATCTATCTAAATCTACGAAGACTGAGCATGGAACAAACCGCCACGCAATCTAATTTTTCCAATACTTAAGTATTTGTGATTTTGTCTGCACCAAGTATTCTTCGCAGACACCGCATACGAAAGCTGTTTAAAAGTTTCTCTTGGTTGACTAGAGGTTGACTAGTAAGTTGACTAGGCTTCACTGCCTAAAAGAAGAGCACCAAGGAGACAGATTTGATAGACAAGGACTTTTGTTTTGGCAGTAAGCTTCCTGTTCTCCCAGACTCTGTTTGTTAAACTTTTCATTGTTGTTACTGCCTTACCAATACTGATGTTTATATCCTGGTCCAGGGATGAGACCATGGATGGAATTATACCTCTCCATAGCACAAAGCCTGTGCTAAATTGTAGAGTGTAGCTCATGTAGCATGACCCTCTCACCAGGACAAGGCGTGTACACTTCCAATTACTCACTTCCACCCGAAGCCGTTGGCATAATGTGGGGTTTCGGGTTTGGTAAGCACCATCCAACATTCGTCGCTAACAGAAAGCAGGTACAGTAGTACTGTCTACTGTCATACGGTCACAGATATACACCTGGTATAAATGGAACGAGCTAGACACCAACAGCCAAACTGATTTAATATTTACAAGAGATAGCTTCTTCTTCTTCAGCATTCCGAGCCATTGAGGTTCTTTGTTGCAGATACAATCCGTCTCCATTCGTCTCTCTGGTTGACCTTCTCTTGCCAGTCGCTGATTCCAAGTGCTTGTAGGTCTGTATGTATATTATCTCTCCAACGTCTTCTTGGTCTACCTCGGGGCCTACGGTCATTTATGTCTTGAGTGTAAGCGTTGTAGGTTATGGTCTTCACCTTCACGACGGTAGGCAGAGGATCTCTTTTTTTTTTAAGGAGACAATGGCTACGGTCACTGACCAGTATGGTCACTGCTAGGAAGGAAAGCAATGGCAAACTACCTTCTTTACAGATGCCAAGAAAATAATGTTGTGTGGACTCATCGATAATCAGAGAAACGGCTTAAATTGGTGCTCCATAGGAGCAGCCTCGCCCGGTTGGGATAGTCATGCGCACCAGGTGACTCCAGACCGTCAACAGGCTACTAGGTGCAAAAGATTAATATCATTGAAAGTAGGAACTTGGAATGTTAGAACAATGAATGCAGATTGAAAATTAGAAAACATCAAAAAAGAAATGGAGAGAGAGAAGATTAACATATTAGGAATATCGGGAAAAAAGATCTGAAGACATTACACATCCCTGTCTCACACCTCTCTTAAAAGGCTGATATTGACCTACTTCATTATCAATTCTGATGACAGCTTGTTGTTTCCAAAATATGTTTTTTACAAGTATAAGGTCTTTTTCATCAATTTGTAGATCTTCAAGCATCCTTATCATGTCGACATGTCTCACTTTGTCGAAAGCCTTTGTGTAGTCAATAAAACAGATGTGTAGATCTTTGTTTACTTCTATAGAACGTTCAATTACTGTTCTCAGTATATACACAACATTTACTGTGCCTTTGTCTTCTACAAACCTACATTGTTCCTCTCCTATTTCAGGTTGTATTTTCTTTCTAACTATTTGCATGATAATTCTTAGCAAAATCTTCGTGATGTGACTCATTGTACTAATTGTTCGATGTTGATGACATTCCAAGGCTCCTGATTTCTTTGAGATTGCAATAAATACATAATTACATAATTCATGAGGTATGTCTCCAGTATCATGCATGGTATTCAGGAGTCTGGTAACTTTATCTATTCCGTATTCTTCTAAAGCATTAATTATTTCTGTTGTGATGCTGTCTGAACCGGGGGTCTTGCCAGATTTCATATGGTTAAGAGCATTCTGAACCTCCATCTTCAAAATTTATCTTCCGTCATTATTATTTTGAATATCATACTGTTTTTCTGTGTTATGATCATAAAGGTATTTCACATAATCTGACCATACATGTAAAATCTGATCTTTTTCTATTATGATTTTTCCATCTTTTGTCTTTAGGCAACCTGCTGATATATGTGTTCTTTGATTAGTAAGCTCCTGAATTCTTTTGTGCATTAGTTTGATATTTTTACTGTTGTGTTATATTTCAATTTCTATGCAATTTTTCTCGAGCCATGCTTCTTTTGCCTCCTTACATAATGTTATTACTTTTTTGTGAATGTCTTTATATTTGGCAGGATTATCTTTGTTCTGTCTTCTTGTTTCCATTAGCTGTAAAATTTCTTCAGTCATCCATGTCTGACGACCAACTTTCTTTAATTTTGGAATAGTTTTTTCTGCAGCTAAACTGATTGAATTGTTCAAAATTTCCCATTGATCATCCATATCTTGAAATAGGATCTCTAGATCAGACAATATATACATTTGTTCTTTACTTCTATGTTAAAATTATCTTGTATTTCTTTGTCAGTTTTTATTTGTACAAATCATATTTAGTGTTTCTGGTTGTATACTTGACTTTCTTTAACTTTACCCTCAGTCTGCCTGTAATTAATCTGTGATCACAGTAACAATCTGCATTGGGAACTGTTTTTACGACTGTAAGCGCATTTCGAAACCTTCTGCTAATCAGGATTTAATCTATTTGATTTTTAATCCTGCTGTCTGGACTCTTTCATGTCCATAATCTTCTAGGATGTTGTTTAAACCAGGTGTTTCCTACAACCATTTCTTGTTCTTTTGCCCATTCTACAAGTCTGTATCCTCTTTCTTTTCGCTTTCCCAAACTATCGTTGCCTACACTGCATCCATCGCCTTGATGTCTCACTTTTGCATTGAAATCACCCATTATAATATTTATTTTTGATTTTTTACATTTTTTCAAAGCAAGCTCCATGTCATTATAAAATTCATGTATACTTTCTTCACTCATTCACAGATTATGAGAATTGTATGGATATTTTTCACTGGCCATGCGGGTGTACGGAGGAATGAACTGGCTGATAGGCTAGCAGGGAATGCACCTCTTGGTGGTATCTTGTCGATGGACAAGTTGGAGGTGGTCGTGCGCTTGTGGGACCAGGTGGAGAAGGCGGAGGAACAGATTGAGAACCCATATGTGGAAAGAATGAGATTGCGGGGGATCGGCAGGGGTTCTGGAAGAATCTAAAAGCTGAGAGGGAAGACCAGGAGAACAAGTAATCAGATAGCGATGGGCTGTTGAACGAGGGGACTGAGCACGTATGGGAATGTCCTGAGTGCAGTGATGTCGGTTCTTGACTCAACTCAACTCAACTCACTTGTTGGAGCATATATTTGAATACATTCATTCTTCCGTTTAATGTTACTAATAGAATTCTGTCTGACACAATCCAATAACCTTTAATAGAATTTGATGTTTGCCGATCCAACATAATGGCTGCAAAACTACCTACAGAAAGAAAAAACAGCGGAAGAAGAATGGGAGGTGTATAAATCAAAAATTTTAAATACTGCCAAAATAACCGATGGAACCACGATAAAACGCAAAACACTGTTAAAGAAAATAACAAACTGGTGGAACACCGAGGTAAGGAAAGCTGTAAAAGACAAAATAGAAAAATATAAAAAGAGGGTGAAGAGCAAACAGGATCTTGACTACATTGAATATAGAATAACAAGAAGGCACTCGAATATAATAATAAAGAGAGAAAAATAAAAAGACTCGGAGGAATATGGAGAAACCCAGAATAAAAACTACAAGGAGGCAACTACAAACTTCTACAAAAAGATCAGTGCAATGAGGACCAGAGCAGAACCTTTTGACCCAATTGAAATAATTAGCGAAAAGGAGAATCAATAAATGAACAAAAACAAATCCTTAAAAGATAAATTCTGCACTTCGAACAACTTCTCAACATTAGATGCTACAGGAATCCAGGAAACTGACACAAAAAGAAACCAAACAAAGGATGCACATATGCCATCTTTACTCTTAGACAACTTATAGAAAAATCAATCGAATTTAAAGAAACACTCTACTCAGCCTTTTTAACCAAGAAAAGGCATTTGAGTCGATAGAAACAAGCTATGAGAAATCCTTAAACGATATGAAGTGAGTACACATCTAAAAAACGTATGTAGAAGCTTATTTATGTTTGATGCTGAAAATTCAGGTATTTAATAGATCCATCTAGATCCAGGCCTGACTTTTCTTTTTGAGTGAAGTACCTGGACAGAGTGATGCAGAACATTATTCCAAAAAGAAACCACCTGCAAGC
>JACEFZ010024623.1:0-37500 GCA_014155875.1 Cepaea nemoralis | reverse complement strand
AATTTCTAATGACTGTGGAAATGTGGTCTCTGAGAACAATGCAAGGAACACCAAGAAAAGAAAAAAGAAATGATTGAGGCAGTTCTTCAAAAGACAAATAAATGTAAAACAAAAACCAAATTTATTAGAGAAATTAGACTAGACAGTCAATATACTGTGCACAGGTTATGAGTAGAAATACAGTCGAAAACGTAGTGTTAATTGAGAAACTTGATGGGAAGAAGATAAAGAGATAAATATTTATGTGGCTTAATCATAAGGCATTATCAGGACAAGAATACGGACCTCATCCGAGATTCTGATGATCATATGAGTTGTCGACCATAATCACCCATGCTTATCGGCACTGCCCATAAAGAATATGAATGTGAGATACACGCATTTCTGAGGTCAAGGAGGACTAGTGAACTTTTTCAACCCCAAGAAAAACCATATTCTGTGACCCCATCGTGTGTCTTTTACTTCTGGTCAGCAAATACTCAATAAATATGGCTACCTATGTGATACATTCCACTCTCTGTTTAAGTGTTTTGGTTAAGGATCGCTTTTATTACGTATGCATATCTCCACAAGGCTCCGGTCACTTCCAACTGATCACACAAGTGAACACTCAGCACCGTACACTAGCACCTTAACGCCGGACAGTATGTGTATACACCACACACACACACACACACGCACACAAACACACACACATACGTACACACACATACACACACACGCGCGCGCACACGCACTGCCTATTTAGCCTGCTCATTTAGAATTCTAACTCTGCAGTAGTGTGTATAAAGTGCACAGGGATCTTGCGAGGTTTTCACCAGGTCCCGATCCACTACTCCTGGATCAGTGTATTACAACCGATTCCTATTTTATACAAATAACGATATAGTTCAGACTATGAAATGTACCAGATCTTCTCTCCACAAGCCAAAGGCTGCCTTCGCAACCTCTAAGTGATCTCTTTCTTGTTCTCTGTATACTCCCAGAAGATACGTGACGTGGCATGCAGTAGTTCGCTTCTACGTGATTCTTTACTGAAGATTGTTGTCCGCAAACTTCTGATGCCGATTTGTCTTCTGCAGTCCATTTGTGGGATAACTCTACACAGTTCGATTGAGCTTGATCCACTTTTGCGTTTGAATCTTGAAATTGTAATGGGACCCCCAAGAGCTACGCTAACGGTAGCGTGGCTACTGGTAGAATCTTCCACGTCGGATTTGATAGAAATGAGATGAAGTGAGACTCACATCTGCTTGCTGCCTTGCTGATAGATCCGGGATCGAAAAAACAAAATGTCCGCCGAAATAGGATGTACTGAGCCTTAGGCTTGCTGAGGCAGTGTAACACAACTCGCTTTATGATGATGGTATAATAGCTTAGTGACGTAGGTTTATTGACACCACACCCATATATTCACTGAAACACAGCCTCTGAATCGAGTGCAGCAGATTGTTTGGTAGAAAAAGATTGTCTGGTAGAAGCAGATTGCCTGGTAGAAAAAGATTGTCTGGTAGAAATGTCTGTAGAAGCGTCCGTGTAAACACTCACTCTATGGTCGGTCACGATTGACGGCGGCGGTGTTGGATCCAGGTCTTCAGCCGATCGCGTGGATTGTGGGTGACTATCGTCTTGTAACAATGTATTCGACATGTATTTCTTCACCAGGAACCTGTAATTCATTACTGTCGGCCCCCACTGTGCTGATGGTGAAATTGTAGTTTGCAATCTCTAGAGCCTCAGATAAAAAGAAGACAGAAAGAAGAACATAAATGAACACAAGCGTGTAACAGCGGTTTTCAACGTGTATAAGTCCATGGCTTCCTTGACTAATTACGAGTACATTGTTTTCTACAACACCCCTTGGAGTTAAATGATAAAAACTTCACAGATGTTTCAGTAATTAGTCTTAACCCTTTTCTTAACAGCTTTGGGAAGATTTACTGACATATCATGTTTCAATGTAATTTTTAAAAGTGTATGAAAACATGACCAAAAATAAAAGCACGCAGGCGAGGAGTACAGTTTAAGAACAAAATCAACGCTAGAATATGGAGAACCCAACCGCCACTCTTAAAGCACTGGAGCATACAGTTTGAAAATACTTGGCATATCCCAATAATAACATGTACCAAGTATAGTGTAAGGAACAACTGGTTGGAGGTGAAAGTTAAAGGAACACTGTTTTCAAGCCAGTATCATCACCATGTGCCATACCGATCAGTCAGTCATGTTTCGCTATCTCACGCGATCACCCGAGTCGTGGATCAGCTCAGTGTTCTTGTCTCAACCAAGCCATCCAGGTATTTACTTCTCTGCCTTCCACTTGTTCTCTTCCGCTCAATCTTGCCAGTTGTCACCAAGTACTCCAATGTATGTTTTCTCATAATATGTCCCCCCTCCCTTCCCCCACAAAAAACAAACACACACACACACACTGTAACTGTCTACGCCCATAGACTGTTCAAAAATGAATGCCGTCATTCACGATCAATTATTTTGAAAACTGTCTGTTGCATCGTTATGAAATCTTTCCTGCCGTCTTATATTTACTCCCACCAGAGGAATATGTCTTTGATAGGCCCGAAAGCAACTTAAATCATCGAAAGCGGCGACGTTTCTTTGATGTATTAGGCGAAAATGTAGTGAATTCACGCTAACAAACTAGTCTTATAGTAAAGCACGTCATTTCGGGTAACGACACAAGTACAAGGCGTAGCCAGATTCGTATGGGAGTGGGTGCAATAAAACAAGTAGCTTAAAAGTCGACAGGGTCGACTGCATTGCATCGGGTTTTTATCCCATATGACTCAATCTCTTTCCGCAGGGCGGAAAGCGTCGCACAAAGCACGAACTCCGTTGCTTCAGCGACGACCCTCAGGAGTCTCCGAAAAACATGCACTCGTGAAATGAAGAACGCGGCCCGGAATCGAACATACAACCTTCGGAGCCCTAGTCAGACGGCTTGACCACTTCACCACGAAGACTCCAAAGAGGGGTGCAATGTGTAATATTAGTAAAGACAGAGAATTTACAGAGACATGGGGTTAAAAATGTGTAAGTTGACAGGAAAGTAGAAGGAATATATTTCTTATCTTATTTTTCATTTCCTTCTTGTTTCTTCAGCTGCTGGTTAACAATTGTACACAAGTATTCATGTTACTAGGATGCATTTAGCTTTTTATATTGAGTTCGTGAAAGATTCCAAATAGCTGTGCGTTAATGTGCGTATGGAGTGACCAGAAATGATACCGCAATTTAGTCATCATGTGTCCATTTTTAAGGATCTGTTCAGCTGTCTGTGTAGTTTGTTCACGCGTACACATGGGTGACGGGCCGGCTTTGAGTCTTCGTGAAAGATTGTCTACTCTGCTGTTTACCGTTCAGAGACGGAACATGATTACCTGTTTTGACTATGAAAATAGTTGTCAGTGTCTCTGTAGTGGGCTTTCTTCTTAACGACCAAGATATTGGTCCTCTTTTCATTGAAGTTTATAGGTTGATTCGTATGCACGTGTGTTGTCCCCTAATATGACAACTTGTTTGCTCTCACGTTTCTTGTTATGCCACAATATGTAAGTTTCCACCGCAATATTTCTCTTCTGTTAGTATTCAATGCGTTTAGTGTGTGTGTTTTTGTTTTTGTTTTTTTCAATATCAGTTGTTTGACACCGCTGAGGGCTTGCGGAATTGAAAATTCATCACTGTAGAATACAAACTGTTGCCACTATCATTGATGCTGATGCTGTAATGTTTAGGGCCTGCAATTTGTCTGAATAGTTGGAGCAAAATATCCCAGTAAGTGTGCCGTGGATTAAGGTCTGAGATCTGCTCAGACCTTAATCTGTGTCGGACGATTCCAGTAGGTTGATGACTGCTCTCGGTTGCATACAATTCAATCCATCCTTTCTCCAATAGACCTCTTCCTCTTTCAACACATGGTCCTCACATTTTTTTCCAGTAACTTTTATCAATATTTAATAGCACGGACTGGGTAAGTATCGAGTCCAGCATTCTGTAGTAAGCCATTATGAGTTTTGCTATTGTTTTTGTTTTGTTCTTTTTCGTTCGTTTGCGTTGAACTCAAGCGTAGTTCATACCCCTCAACCTCTTCTAGTAGCTGCCACCACAGGAGTGCACTGGACTGATGTTTGCGTGTGGATTAGATTTCCCTATTATCAGGTACCGTCGTCATTCGAGGAACCCACTCCCACTTCTGAGGCACTTGTTATGTTTTTGCGGAAGACGATCATATGTCATCCTTCAGTCCTCGTGTGTGTTCTGAGGTGGATGATGAGACCATCCCGAATTCGGAAACCTCTGATACACAGTGATGACAGAGGAATGCCGACAATCAGTCAGGCGTTGTATAATCATAAGTAACAGCTAATATGAGAAAATTCAACCAAGAATTATAGGAGAGAAGAGACACACGCAAGTACAGAAAATCATCCTTCACATATTTTGCACATTAATCGTAAAGGCAGATGAAGTATATTATATAATATCGTGGAGTGTGGCCGGCGTCTGTGGCTTAGAGGAAGCAGCTTCATAATTCTAAAACACACAGAGTCGAGGCTTCGAAATCATCCTTGCCGATCTGGATGCAGATAGCCTTGCGTTGGTTTTGATGGTATGAGCCTCGATCGTTCAGAAAGCAATGCCAAGTTAAACAATGTTAAAATTGCATAGTGAAGCACACACGTCCAAAAATCTATTTCTGAGTTTGATTGCGACGTACTGTAAAGGACATGAAACTAACTTTCAACATGGAGTAAGGCGTGCTTGCATCTACAAGCCATTTGGTTTGAGTGTATTGGCATAGTGTTCTTATCAAAAAGCATCGAACCTGCCCGCAGAAGTGTAGCTTGATAACAACTTTGAGGAATTAACTAATGAATAAATTAGAAAAGCGTTGAAACTTACGGAGGAAGGGAGAGCTACTGATCCAGACAGTATTCCAGCAGAAGCTGTTAACACCAATATAAATACGTGGATTAAATTGCTGCATTATTTAGCAGAGTTTGTAAGACTGACGAAATATCAGCAGACTGGAGAGGATATCTGATGAAACTGCTAAAAATGGGGAGTGAGTAAATTACAGAGAAATAATATAAGTTCCTGGAAGATATTAAGCAACTAAAAGATGAATAGGCAGGCTTCTGACCAAACAGATCCTGCGCTGACCAGATAGCCGCATTAAGCATAATAACAGATTACAAAATCGAATTGCTTTCGTCACTTTAAAACAGCACTATGAAAATGGCGTTGACAGCATTGATATGGAATGTTTTATTGAAATTCATGAGGCATTATGGCACCTACAGAGAATTATTAACTTAACAGAGGCAACATTTAGAGTCATGAATAACAGAGTTCTTCCAAAGAGGAAAACTAACAGATGCCTTTACAACAAGAACAGAACAGGTGGTCGACATGAATGCTTTTATCATCTTAGTTATTCTTACTGACTCTAGACTGGATTACGAAAACAACAACTACTACCACCAGAAATGAAATCCTACAGGCTACAACAGAGCAACTTGAAGATATTGAAAATTGCCGTTCCGTCCCACACAGGGCATGACATGCAAGATATATTAACACACCTGATTGGAGGTCACAACAGTTGGGTCTAAAATGTATATAGGTTTGGCAAAGATAATAAGACTAAATCTAGCAATTGATAATCTGATCTCCCTTTGTGAAATCTCGCTTGAAGAGGTAGAATCATATACATATTTAGATGGCAATATAGACAAAAACGGGGAACAGATAGGGATATTAACATAATAATACAAAGAGGAGCATTCATAACACTAGGGCATTAGTGGAAGTAAAATAAAATCTAGTATTAAACTTTAGATATTTAAATCTACCACTTCTTCTGCTTAGGTCAACATAAGAGAGAAGGAAGTTCTCGGGGAACTCAAAAGTTACATAAGGATGCATGAAAATCATCGAGAATCAAGAGGGGTTCACGGGTGACTAAGAGTTGTTGTTTAAAGGAAAGAACGTGTTCAAAGTCCTTCTCAGAACTGGACATAAGCCAGGATTGTTCCACTCCGTTGAAGTGAGATGTGGTTTGGCCGATTTGTCAGTTTTATTGAGTTAGAGATAAGTTTGCGTAAAAGAATCGTCATCATTCAATTGTGTTATATCTCATTTGTAAATGGAGGACAAATGAATTCAAGAGTCAGTCAAGATGAGACTGACATACGAGCAACAGAAATACAGTTATTAGTTAAGATTAACTACAGTCGTCGTGTTGTGACTCGTGTGACGAGACCTGTTGGTTTATGCCACATCATAAATAATATAATTTTACTACAATTTGAATATTTATTCATATCAAAGTGTCCGAGAGTTCAGCTCCCCACCCCCCACCCCCATGCTGTAGGACATGCACGCTGGGTATGTATGGCGTCAGAGGTAGTTCCCCACGTGCAGCCCACTTATTATTATTATTATTATTATTATTTTGGCGCTAGCTCGCTTTGAACTCAAGCGTAGTCCATACACAATACTTCTAGGCGGTAGTCATCATCATCATCATCATCATCATCATCATCTTCCACTTCTGCCGTCAAGCGTCGTGGGGAGGAATAATTTGCGTTCCAGCGCCTGGTGGACGGCACTGGATAGTGTTAGTAGTGCTGGACTGAATTTTGCGTGTGGATTGGCTTTCATATTACCAGTGTCCCTCACTATCAAGCGAACTCACTCCGACTTCAGAGGTACTTGTAATTTACGTCCCCAAGTTAAGGACGAGAAGTCAACATTTTTATCCAACTGTCCGGTGTAGGGGCTGAACCCCTTACCTCGGCATCAGCACACCAGATGTTTAAGAATTCGCGTTCTTATCTATTTGGCAATGCTGACCTTCGCTCAAATATAATAACAGCCAGACAGAGAATGAGCTCAACTGCATCTAGCTGCCCAGTGAATGTGTACTGTACGTACTAACCCTAGACAAAGTCCCATTCTACCCCAGACAGGCAGGCACTACAGCTTGGATGTGAAAGTCACAGCAAAATAAGGTGGCGTGATCATGTCCCTTCTTAGTCGCTTTTATTCCCAGACAATTACATTAAAAAAAATTATCTGCACCCATTTTATGATGCAGTGTCGACCCCATTGCCATAATGATAGAATACAAATAAAATCCGGCACTGAACCAGATCGGTATTTTAACAAGCTAGCACATGATCCCCTGCGTCACAGCGGCTCCTCGTTTAATATTTAAGGTGGTTTAAATTAAGCTTACGATGTGCTTGGTGTACATTTTGTCATTGATCGACCCGTTAGTTAGTTTTTAACGTCTTGTGCTCTATTAAATATAACGGTATTTGGAAGTGGCTGCGTTAGTTTAATGGTTATGGCGTTACGCTGACAATGGCTTGAGAATGGTCGGACGAAGGTTCGATGTCAGTTCTCGTCGTTAGCTGTAAGTGGTAAAGATTGGCCACCTAGTCCTCATAGCACTCAGGCCTTCAGAATATGATGGTCCTAACACTTCACATTCCCACGGCACGGTTCTTGCTACCTGGCGTTGTTGTTGTTATTTTTCTTTTCTATTGTGCATCAGGTAGTAGAGACTTTGTTCGCTTAGCAAAGAGCATATCACGTTGTTAATAAAATTAGAATATGAAACGAATTTGTCAGTAAGACTAGAAAATATCCAAACCTGGTCATGAAGACTAGAAAATAAGTTTTCTCAGTGATCATTGAAACCAGAAAATAAGCTTTCTAAGTGAAACTAGAAGACAATTTATTTCAGTGAAATAACAAAATGTCACAACTTTGTCATCGAAACTAGAAAAATAATAGATTTCTTAATGAAAATTAAAAAATAACAGTATTATCAATGAAACTATAAAATAACGGTTTTGTCAATGAAACCAGAAAATTTCACAGCTGTGTTGGTGAAACCTGAATGCCACTGACGACAAGAATAATCCTATTGACTTAATTAAAGACGATCATTCCGCACCCAGTAAGGCACATTCAGCAAATGGCGCGAGACCATTATTTTTAAAGACCAATCGGCACTCGGTGGGTCATGTGATCAGTACCGCACCCGCCGTCTTTACTTGCCAAGACATTTTTGTTAAACCTAATTTATGCTTGCTCGACCTGGGATTTAGTCCCGCTGCGTCCATTAGGCCAGCGTCCAGCCTCTTCTCTACAGCGGCTCTCAATCTCACCCTTACTTAGCAATAATGACCTGACAAATGAGATAAACGTGATAACTCCAGCAAAACATTCGCTACAGGTTCTCTCTCACCTTCTTCAGTGACCCACTGGCACTCAGCAGGCGATATAAAGCTACCAAAGGGATGCTCATCGTGCAGGTGCCTGTGATGACCCACCCGACGTGATCCGTCCACCATGGGTATTTCACTTTGCCTGAATACCCTCGTATGTTGAGGCTTGATGTAGAAAGGAGCAGCTATACAAAGGAAACATGTGATTACCACCAATGAATGACAGTAACGCTACATGTGTGTGGAATACATCTGGCTCAGGCAGTCACATTAAAATAAATTAAAATTTGGCGATGATTGCAAGATGTTGTTATTATCACTCAACTCCACTCCTTCAACTTACTCCGCATTGGAGAGAGAGAGAGAGAGAGAGAGAGAGAGAGAGAGGAGAGAGGGAGGGAGGGAAGAGAGAAAGAAAGAAGAGAGAGAGAGAGAGAGAGAGGAGAGAGAGAGAGAGAGAGAGAGAGAGAGAGAGAGAGAGAGAGAGAGAGAGAGAGAGAGAGAGATAACGAACGAACTTTTATTTTCAAAGGGTCACATATTAGGTACGCAGACCCGTCTTATATTCGGCTCTTCCATCCATCCTTATCATGTGCCATGCCGGTAAGCGTGGGCGGTCATGTTTTGCCATCTCACTCGATCACCAGAGTCGTGGATCAGCTCGGTGTTCTTGTCAAACCACTACATTCAATATTGGAGTACCACAAGGCTCTATTCTTGGCCCTCTATTATTTGCCATATATATTAACGATCTACCTTTGCATCTTTCATCGTCCTGCGATCTATTTGCAGACGACTGTACAGTGTACACAAACGCTGAAAACTGTATTTTACTGGAGTCGTCTTTACAACAAGAATTAAATAATGTAGTTAGGTGGAGCTATTCAAACCGTATGCAAATTAATATCACTAAAACAAAATCAATGTTATTAACAACCAGACAAAGACTTCAAACTCTAAGCTCACACACATCACTTCAACTTCACATCGATAACATGCCAGTAGAAAGTGTAATTGAGCACAAAACATTAGGTCCTAATCATTGATAGAAACCTAACCTTTAATTCCCACGTTCAAGCGCTCATTAAACAAACAGCGAAAAAAGTCTACCAACTCGCCAAAATTAAAAACTTCCTTGATGAGGACACAAGGAAACTATTCTATACTTCTCATATTCAGACACACTTTGACTACTGCTCTACAATCTGGGACGGTTGTTCTAATTCAAACATCAAGCGACTTTACTCACTCCAGAAACGGGCCATGAGTCTAATTTATAGCAAACATTTATCTGACAATCCCAGCCTGTATAAACGCCTTCAGTTACTACCACTCCGCAAACGCCTGCTTTTCAATAAAGCTAAACTAATTTACAAAATCTTGCATCGGAATGCCCCAAATTACCTTTGGCCATTGTTTAAATATAATGCTAGACACAGTAAACGTTTAAATATATTACACATTCCGAAGCCTAGGATTGACTTATACAAAACAAGCTTAACGTACTCTGCAGCTCAGCTGTGGAACAATCTTCCACAAGAAATAAAAGACATCACCAATCCTTATTCATATAATCGCAAATTACTCGAACACTATCTCAGTACGGATTACCTTCCCCCATAATAATAGTGATAATAATAATAATAACAAAACCCTAGTATAACAGTCAGTCCCCTTTTGGTAGGCCAGTATATTCCACATGGCTAA
Organism: Cepaea nemoralis; assembly: GCA_014155875.1. Classification (NCBI taxonomy): domain Eukaryota; kingdom Metazoa; phylum Mollusca; class Gastropoda; order Stylommatophora; family Helicidae; genus Cepaea; species Cepaea nemoralis. The sequence goes on along the minus strand of JACEFZ010024623.1, from coordinate 27,529 downwards.
TAAGTGTCTGACCATTATCTAATGTTACTGTGTCGTGTAGTTTTGATGTTCGCATTTTGCCAATGCTTTTATAATGCATAAGTTTTATATTGTTGCTGTTCTCTGTTAGCGTTGAATGATGTGTGAATGAAATAATGTATGGAAGAGAGTGATAGAAGGGCAGATTGTTAGACGGGCCTGCGTGCCCAATTCTTAACCCTTTGAAAATAAAGTTTGTTTGTTTGTTTGTTTGTTTGTCTCGAACATACAACGTGGCCATGCCATCCAGGTATGTACTTCTCTGTCCTCCCATTGTTCTCTTCCCATGATCTTGCCAGTTGCCACCAAGTTGTCCTGTTTATTTATTCTCATAACGTGACCTACAAATTGTGACTGCGTCTAATTTCTCTAATCAGTTTACGGTTTTCATTTGTTTCTTGTAGTAATTGGTCATTGGTTTTTCTGTCTGTCCATGGTATTCTTTGAATTTCCCCCAGAAACAACATTTCCACAGCCATCAGATGTTTTTCAGCTTACTGCTCATTGTCCACGCTTCTCATCCATACAAAAGAACATGTTCTATGTAGCACATCAACACTCTTTTTCTCGTTGCAAATGTGGGTTTAATTTTGCAAAAGGCTGTCTTCGCCATTGCGATTCTTGTTCTAATCTCTTCAAGGCATCTACCATTAGATGTTATGACTGTTCAGAGATAATTGTACCAATTCCCTTGTTTAAGAATATGGCCATTTACTTGTATATTACATTGTGGTATTTCTTTCTTTTTAGTGACGACCATAATCTGCGCCTTCTTACAATTCAATTCTAACCCTAGTTGTTCACTGTGTGCAACAACCGCATCTACTTAATGTTGCAGATCATGCTCATTGTCTGCAATCAATACTGTATCATCCGCATATCTAATGTTATTGATGTTATGTCTCCCAATGATGATTCCATTCATATCGTCAACATTTCTGAAAATACTTTCAATGTACAGAGAAAAAAGATCTGGTGACATTACACATCAATGTCTCATATCCCATAGGCTGATATTGACCTACTTCATACATACACACACAAACGCGCACACGTACACACACACACACACACGAGCACAAACGCACAAGTGCACACACACGCGCACACACACACACACACACGAACACACATACACACGCGCACACGCACACACACACACACGCGCGCACACATACACGCGCACACATACACACACGCACACGCGCACAGACACGCACAAGCACAAACGCACAGACACACACACACACATATATATATATATATATATATACACCTTTCTCTCTCTCTCGCTCTCTCTCTCTCTCTCTCTCTCTCTCTCTCTCTCTCTCTCTCTCTCTTTCTCTCTCTCTCACGCCCACATATCCTTATTCTTACATACAACAGGTACACACGTAGACTCCCAGCCATACACAGACAGTCGAAACATTCACACTTTCACACACACAAATACACAAATACTCAAATAGTCGCACATATACACATACACACGCTTCATTACATACTCACACATATACCCACTCATAATCACCAAATCATTCACGCAGTCATACTGCTCTCTCTCTCTCTCTCTCTCTCTCCCTCTCTCTCTCCCCCCCCCTCTCTCTCTCTCTCTCTCTCTCTCTCTCTCTCTCTCTGTCTCTCTCTCTCTCTCTCATGCCCATAAAATCGCGAACGCATACGGACTCCGCTTCACACAGTCAATCAAATCAATATACACTTTCACATTTCAAAATGTAGTGCCATACAGCAAAACTGGTTCTACATAGCATTTCAGCACTCTCTTTCTTACATTCAGTGATAGTGACTTATTGCACACGATACTCTTCATTTTCTGAAATGGGGCCTTTGCTTGCCTTATTCTGCTCTTAATCTCTGTTGCACATCTTCCATCTGATGTTATAAATGCCCCTAGGTATTTAAAATTATATATTTGGTTATGAATTTTCCCTTCTATTTCTATGTCACATTTTGGTGTCACCATTTTCTTTGATATAAATGAACAAATTAAGAAAAGATAGGAAGCACCAGAGATGTAGTTCCTTAGTCGAATGTTATGAATTCTTTGGACTGCCAAAGTAATTAACAACGAATGCCTTAAAGAGGCTAACGAAACTAGAACATTATATATACAACAATAAGAAAGAGACAAACAGCTTTCTTTGGTCATGTGATGAGAAGAGTCGTGCCGGAGAACATCGTGACAACTGGAAAGATCGAGGGGAAGAGAGGCAGAGGCAGACCACGAGAAATGATGCTGGATGGATTGCGACGGTGGCATGGAGGAATATCGACGGCAGATTTGATCCAGAAAACCAAAGACCGAGATTTGTGAAGAGTCATGAAAGCCTACGCTAGTCGGCACGGCACTTGATGATGATGATTTTCTTTGATATCACCATTGTTAATGTTTTCTTGATATTCAAGGAGAGTCCTTTCCTTGCACTCTCTGTTACTACAATTTCCAACAATTGTTGTAGGTCTGTTGAATTATCTGCCAACAATACTGTGTCATCTGCAGAGCATATATTATTTATATTATAACCTCCAACTAGTATGCCTGGCATCTCTTTGATCTCTCTCATTATTACTCTCATTATGATTCTGAGTAGAAGCTTAGTGATATGGTGTATTAGATTAATTGTACGGAAATCTTCACATTCAATTGCTCCTGGTCTTTTTGGTATAGTTATAAATACAGATTTCAGCATATTGCTCGGTAAATATCCACTGCTGTAAATTTTTTTTTTTTGTGCATGTCCTTTACAGGACATCACTGTCAACATCAGCATCTTTCAGCTGATTGTTGATTTCTTGGCAAGATTACGCTCAGTAGTTTGCCATTGCTTTCTGGGCGGCCGGCTCACATACCCCGTAAGTTACCGACGCGATTCTAACCATTGCGGATTCTCACCGTTGTCATGTTACCTACGAGAGTATACGAGATTACGGAGAAAAGTCGCTAACCTCTAGGCCAGGAAGCCGGCACTGCTGTAAATAGAATTCAACATTTTGGTTATTATTTAAAAAAAAAAAAAAAAAAATTAAGTTGCATGTCCTTCACAGGACGTAGCAATTAACACCAGCATTTTCGCTGTTTGTTATTCCTGGGCAAATTTTACGTTCAGTAGTTTGCCATTGATTTCTGAACGACAGGCTTCTATACCTTTTTTTTTCGAAGAAAACAGCACCGCTGTGTTTCGAACCCGGGTATACGGGCTCACAAACAGCGTTCGCAAGCCTTTAGCAAATTCTCCCAATACTTCTAATTCTTCTATTGTGATTTCATCTGGCACAGCTGGTTTTCCTTTCTTTATATGTTTTGTAGCGTCAGCGACGTCTTCTTTTAGAATAGGTGGGCCTTCTAAATTACTTTCTTCTGTTAATTCTCCCCTTTCTCCATCATATAATTCTCTTATATATTCATTCCACCTCTTCATAATAGCACCTTCCTCCAACAATATCTTTCCTATTTTTGATTTCAAATACCGAATATTTATTCTTATTTTTCTTCCCGTGAGCTGACAGATTTGTCTGTGCATATCTTTGTATCTTTAATGGAATTTAATTCAATATTTTTGTGCACTGTTCGTTTAACCAACTTTCTTTTGGCACACACACATTTATTTTTATTTCTTTATTTATATTAGCATATTCTTGTTTGCCATTTTTACTCTGTTTTATTTTGCCCATCAACATTAAGTTTCTTTATTCATCCATTTTTTCTTAGCTAATTGACTTCTCTCCGGTAATATTTCTTTGCTAATTTGATGAATGGAGTTCCTTAACATTTCCCATTGTTCATTTATACTCTGTATTTTAGCTATTGTATTGTACCTATTTTTCACAGTCACTCTGTTTTGTTCTTGAATTTCTTCATCTACTTTCAGAATCTCTTTATTAAGTCTCACATTCTTAATCATTTCTTCCCTCTCTTTAATCATACTTTTATTTGTCCGTACAGTGGTACATGATCACTATTATAGTCAGCACCGGGCATTGTCTTTATATTAATTAAAGCATTTCTAAATCTATTATTAATAAGTATGTAGTCAATTTGGTTGCGTATTTCCTTATCAGGGCTTTTCCATGTGTATAGTCTTTTATGGTGTTTAAACCATGTGTTTACAATTATCATTTCATTGACATTTGCCCATTCTATTAGCTTTTCTCCTCTTTCATTTCTTGTACCTAAACCATAATTCCCCACTACATCCTCCAGTTTCCCTTTTCCTACTTTTGCATTAAAATCTCCAAGTATTATTTTTATTTCTTGTGATTCAATTTGAGCCATCGCCATGACTATTTCGTCGTAAAAGTGTTGTATTTCTTCATCACTACTGCTTGTTGTTAGTGCATATTCTTGTATGATATTTATATCAATTGGTTTGCCTTTGATTTTGACCATAACAACTCTATCTGAAATACACCAGTATCCATTAATTGATTTGGCTGTTCCCCCCCCCCCCCCCCCCCCCCCCCCCAATCTAATCATTTTTTACGTGTATCCCTCCAGAATAAATTATTGTGTGGTTGTCAGTTATAATTTTGCCCGATCCCTTCCATCTCATCTCACGCCTAGTATATTCATTTTCATGCTTTATATCTCTCTTAGAACATTGTTCAACTTTCCTAGGTCATTTAATGTCCTAGCATTCCATGTTCCTACTCTACATTTGTTTATTTTAGTTATTATTTTGCCATCAGTAGCTGGATGACAGTCTGGAGTCACCTGTGGCTCATGACTGTCCCTATAAAGTCACTAGATGGTTCTGCAGCATAGCATAACAAATATCAGCATATAAATAATAATTAAAAACAAGCCGTGCTTGGAACGGGAGTGGCGGAGAGGAGTGATCGCAGGTACCAGTGCTTAAAGCACCAATAATGACTATGTTAATTAATTGGTTCAGTGCCAAACAGAAAGTGCATTTGGACTAAACATTGTGTACAATCAAATGTACATGTATCATAATGTAAATCTCCGTTCACTGAGCATTGCAATTTCGGAAGATACCGCGAAACAAAACATATCACGATGACCCTATAAGGCGATATATCATCCTTCTGTCCAAATGGGAGATCATACTTCGGCCTTAAATGAGTTAATCGCAATAATAATGCTACAACAACTGTAAGTAACACATTATAACACTTTGTTTAAATTACCACAATGAAGCCAGGAGTAAGTATTTTCCAGTGAAACCGAAACCACAGCTGTAAACAGTAGTTTATTCTGTCGAATCTACATAGTTTCTGACCAAGCATGAAATCCACGTCGCTAAAAAACCTTGTGGTCCCTGTAAAATATAATGTAGAATGTAGTCACCAGAAACTCACAAACAAACAAACACCAACCAGTGAATGGCAGGGGTACCACAGAAGCAAAGGAACTGGACAACCCACTTCATATGTCGTTGTCTAGAATATGTGAAGGCTTGCCACTTCAGACCTCAATGGCAGTATCTTCTATGGGACTACCTCTCCCTATTTAAAGAGTACCGGATGTCCGGTGTAGGGTAATCATATTATGAGGGAGCTACACATGAAAACCTTAAATGAGTGATAGAAATTACAATAACTATCCCATTGTCTTTTAACCCATCAATATTGTTGTTAAAGATGGTGCATGATGGTGGAAATGACCACGTGTTCACATGCACCCACCGTGAACTAACATTTACAGCGCGAATTGGCCTTATCAATCACATTCGCTACCGCCATAGGTAAAAGTTATTATGCCTTTTTAAAGCACAAACTATCGTCTGTCAAGACGGCAAGGTGCCAATGAATGCGCACGTGACATCACTGTGCAGGCGAGTTTAAAGATGGCCGTCCCACTTTTTACATGCACCAAAGAGGAGCAGCGTTCGGTTATCCGTTGTTGTTTTTATTTTTTGATCAGTGAAGGGGTGAAACCTATATAAATTCATTGGCGAACGAAGGTCCAGTATGGTGTTGCATGCCTGTCAGTCCAGCAAGTGTATGAGTGGAGTAGGAAGTTTCAAAACTGCATGGCTTCTTTGACAGACTTGATGATCGGGTCAGGTACACCAAGTAGTGATTCCATAGTCGATGTTTCTACAGGAATCCAAGCACTTCATCGCCGCTAGAGGACTTGCATTGAACGCAGTGGTAACTATATCGAAAAATGATATATTTGTTCTTTACTTGTTTAGAATATATGTACCACATACACAAAACATGAAAATTTTTCATGTGAAGATTCCTCGTAATATTTTTAAAGGCAAGAGATATGCAACATTTAGTAGATGTGGTTATTGTACACGGCGAAAAACTAGGATTATAAATGAATAGTACGAACACGTAGATTATGGTCGTCTTCAAAAAGGAAAAAAAATGCATTTAAACGGGCTTTAAAATCCATGTAAACGGGAACATTTATCAATAAGTAAATTGGTACAATTATCTCGGAACAGTCATAGCCTCTGATGGTAGGTGCATACTAATGATTAGAGCTAGAATTGCCATGCCAAAGGTAACCTTTTGCAAGATGAAAAACATATAGATCAGTATAAAGATGTCAAATATAATGAGAAAAAGAGTGTTGAAGTGCTATATAGAGCCTATATTTTTATATGCTTATGAAATATGGACAAAAGGCAGACAAGCTGAGAAGAAATTATGGCAGTGGAAATGTGATTTCTGAGGAAAATGCGAAAAATACCATGGACAGACACCCCCCCCCCCCCCCCCCCCGAAAAAAAAAACAGCGAGTATATATCGCATAAACGAACGGTAACTGAATTGTGATTCGAGACATTAGGCAGTAACAGTCAAGATTTTGTGGATATATTATGAGGAAGACCATAAAACTGAAGACCATAAAACAAAGAAGATTGAAATACTTTGGTCACTTGAAGCGTCATTAAAGTTTGGAGAGAAAAATAATGGAAGGGTTTATGCCCGAAAAGAGAGGAAGAGGACGGCCAAAGAGAAGATGGGTGCAGGATGTGGCAGATGATCTCCAGATGGGTGTATCGGATGCGGGGCATCTTGACCGAGAAGTTTTCCAGAAGGTTGTTATGGGAGCGAGGTTCTGCAAAGGACATGCTGCTGAATGAATGAATGAATGAATGAATGAATGAATGAATGAATGAATGAATGAACTATGAGGAGAGATACATTGGAAAAATTTGTAAAAACTGGCAAAATTGATGGCAAAAGAGCAAGGGAAATGCAGACATATAATAGTTAGTCAATGTCATAGAGGACCTGACAGATATACAGACAGACAAGCAGACAGACATACAGTTATACAATGCAGACAATAATAACAACGACATGTGGCATATTATATAATGTTGACATTGATAAGTGAGACATGGGTCGATCTCCGTACTGAAGACAAAGATAACAGAAACAAGGGTTATATTCTGTACTGAAAACTGGGATAACATAAATATTAAACCTGTACTGAAGACAGTTATAACAGCAGAAATGGCCATTTCATGTGTTTAAGACAGTGATATTTGAAACATGGGGATATTCTGCATCGAAGATAGCGAAATTCATTCATTCATTCATTCAGTAGCATGTCCTTTGCAGAACCTCGCTCCCATAACAACCTTCCGGAAAACTTCTCGATCACAAGCAAGATGTCCCGCGTCTGATACACCCATCTGGAGATCATCCGCCACATCCTGCACCCATCTTCTCTTTGGCCTTCCTCTTCCTCTCTTCCCAGGCATATACCCTTCCATTACTGTTCTCTCCAAACTGTCGTGACGTTTCAAGTGACCAAAATACTTCAATTTTCTTTGTTTTATCGTCTTTAATAGCCATCCCTCCTCAATATTCAACTCTTGAAGTATGGATGCATTTGTTCTTTTCTTTACTCAAGATATTCTTAGAACTCGTCTATAACATTTATATTCAAAGGCATGTATGCGCTGTTCAGCTTGTTTAGTAAGTGTCCATGTCTCACAGGCGTATGTTGCAATGGGAAAGATGCATGCTCTTAAAAATCTAATTTTTGTAGTTCTGTCTGTCCCATTCCATAATTTATTCATCTGTTTTAGTCTTTGAAGAGCAATGGATAGTCGCCGTTTAATTTCTTTCATTGTGTCACCATTATTGGTAATCAATGACCCAAGATATTCAAAATTTTCCACCACCTCCAATTTTCTCCCATTAATGTATATTTCTTTCTCCATAGTAGTTTTATCTGTATGCATTATCTTAGTTTTTGCTATGTTAAGATATAAGTTGTGATTTTCACTATTCAATTGGGTTGAGGCTATTAGGTTTTCTATGCCATTCTGTGTTGTGGATAGTAATACTGTATCATCAGCATATCGAATCTCTGGTATGTCATGACCGCCGATATTTAGGGCATCATATGGCTCCCTGTTTATATCATCTCTTACATTTCTCATTATATTTTCGGCGTACAGGTTAAACAAATAGGGTGACAGCACGCAGCCCTGACGGACTCCTTGCTTGATGTCAAACCAATCTGATGTCTCGCCATCTATTCTAACTGCTGCTTGTTGGTCTAGATATAGCATTTTTATGAGATGTACTACATGTGATGGAAAGCCCATATTCCTCATGATTTCCCAAAGTTTCTGATGCTGTACACAGTCAAATGCCTTTGAATAATCCACAAAACATGAGAATAGGTTTACATTAAATTCTCTGCACTTCTCTATTATTAAACGCATGTTGAATATGTGATCTCTTGTTCCTCTTCCTTGTCTAAATCCAGCTTGAACCACGTTAATCTCTTCTTCCATTTTCTTACTAAGTCTTCGCATTATGACTTTTAGTAGAATTTTACTTGCATGACTGATCAGGGCAACAGTTCTATAGTTGGTGCATAATTTCAGGTTGCCCTTTTTTGGTATTGGAATGAAGATAGTTCTCTTCCAATCTTTTGGCCATATACCATATTTCCAAATCTTTGTACATAATGCATGATATATGTGTATGCTTTCTTCTCCTCCTGCTTTAATTAGTTCAGCTGGTATCTCATCACATCCAAGTGATTTACCATTCTTCAGGTTCCTTATAGCCCAAGCAATTTCATCTAATGAGGATTCAGGTTCTGTCTCTGCTGTCATTGGCTCATGTATCTCATTCATATCCTCACTGCCACTCATATCATACATTCCACTGCAGTACTCCTGCCATCTTTCTAGAATCTGTCTAGATTCTGTTAAGGTATTTCCCATCTTGTCACAGATAACATTCAATTGAGTTGAACATTTCTTGTCAATAACTTCATTTCTTTGAACATTTCATAATCTCTTCCAGCCTTATGATATTGCTCTATTCTGGTACAGCAATCTTGTATATATTGATTTTTGTCCTTTCTTGTGTTCTTTCTTATTTCTCGAGTTAAAGATTTATACTTCATCCTGCTATCGGATTCATCTCCTTTTTGTTTCAGCTCCCTTCGGTGTTTTATTAATTTTAACGTGTCTGATGTGATCCATGGCTTAAGTTGCTTTTGCTTGGTCGGAATGAAATCTCTGGCTGCAGTTATCAAGATATCTCTAGCTTGTACTGCCAGTTCATCAGGTGTCATTTCTTCTTGTACAGACATCAAGACCCCAAAGCGATTCCTAACTTCTATGTTGTATGCGTCTGGTATTTTTGTGAGATCAAAACGAAGTGGCCTTGGTCCTCGGATAAGCTTTTTGAGTTTTAATTTCAGATCTGCTTCTAATAACTGATGATCTGTATCACAGTCTGCACTTCGTAGGGTTTTTGCAGATGTTATGCTTGATCTCCATCTTCTTTGTATTAAAATATAATCTATCTGATTTTTGGGAAAACATGGCTGGAGACTTCCATGTGTAGAGTCTTCTTGGATGTTGTTTAAAAAGTGTGTTGGCTATCGTTAACTCATTTTCCGTGCAAAATTCAATTAATTTGTCACCTGCATCATTTCTATTTCCTAATCCAAATTTTCCTAAAACGTGTCTCTCATTTTCAGCTCTTCCTGCACCTACTTTTGCATTAAAATCTCCCATTATTATTGCTATATCATTGTGACCAATCTTATTTAATGTGTCTTGTAGTGTGTTGTAAAAATCTTCAATTTCGTCCTCCTCTGCTGTTGAAGTAGGTGCATATATCTGTATGAGAGTTGTGTTTTTTGGACGGCCTTTAAGTCTAATAGTGAGGATTCTATCACTAACTGGATTATATCCCATTAAAGCTTTTGCAGTTGTCTTATCTAAACAAAATGCCACTCCACTCTGACCTCCGACATCTCTACCAGAATAAATGAAAATACTTCCATTTTCAGTTGTAAAATGTCCCTTGCCGCTCCAGCGATGTTCACTAATTCCTAAAATTTGAATGTTTAACCTCTCAATCTCATCACACACTACTTTAAGCTTTCCCTCATACAAACTTCTCACATTCAACGTTGCCATTCTCACTCTGTTTCTTAGTCTGACACAGGGGATTTCCTTGGTAACACAGTCAGGATTAACTCCGTCATCACGATTACTAGTACTGGTCCCTGCGTCACACTCTTCCCCAGTGTTATCTGATCTGCCTGGCCTGGGGGTCTCGCCACCAGATCTCTTTCTTATTATGTTTTCTTTCGTGGTTGTTATGGTTTCTTGGCAAGTTTTGCAGAAGGTAGTTTGCCGTTGCTTTCCTTCTGGGCAGTGACTGTACTAGTCGGTGGCCATAGCCATTGTCTCTACTGATGAGATCATCTGCCTATCGCCGCAGAGTGCAAGACCATAACCAACAACAATCTGTCGGCTGCTCTCACACTCCATCCACCACCTGCTTCCATGGCTTCACGTAACCCTGATCGGGGGGCTAAACGGGTACTCCACCTTGCCTAAGGGTGTCCCGTAGACTAACGGAGGAAAGGAGGCGTCTTACATCTCCTTTGACAGGGGATCCCCTACCCCGCTAACCGGATAGCGAAATTAGAAACGTATAATATTCTAACTGAAAACTTTGATAACAGAAACGTTAGTTATATTCTTTGCCCAAGAAGGTGATAACAGAAACATTGCTTATATTGTGTTGTAAAGACAGTGATAATAGAAACATTGCTTATATTCTGTACCAAATTTTTTTTTTCAATATTGCGTATCCCTTACGGGATGTTGCAGTCAACACCAGCATTTTTCAGCTGCTGTTGATGTACCAGGCAAGTGTTACGTTCAGTAGTTTGCCATTGATTTCTGAACGACCGGCTCCCATACCAGCATGTTATAACACAACGCGACACGGTCTGCTGCACAAATCGGTCGCTGCTGAGTTTCGAACGCCTGGTACCCGGCTTACGAACCGCGTTCGCAAGCCTTTGGCCACGGAGACGGCTAGAGACATAAACCTGTACCAAAGACAGTGATAATAGAAAAATTGGTTAATATAAAAATTTGTTATATTGTGTACCAAAACAGTGATAATAGAAACAGTGGCTATATTCTGTACCAAAGACAGTGATAATAGAAACATTGGCTATATTCTATACCAAAAGCAGTGATAATAGAAACAAGACCATATTTCCTACTGAAGACAATGATAACAAAAGCATTAGTTATATTCTATACTGAAGACATCGATACATTGGCACCTTGCTGTCTTGACAGACAATAGTTTGTGCTTTAAAAAGGCATAATAACTTTTACCTATGGCGGTAGCGAATGTGACTGAAAAGGCCAATTTGCGCTGTAAATGTCCGATTACATTTACCTCCCTGAAGACATTGATAACAGAAACGATAATTATATTCTTATGTCAGATATAACTGAGCTACCGTAAGCAGTAGACAGTACTGTTCGCATTCTGGTAGCGCCTGAATGCAGGGCGCTGCTTACCAAACTCTACACCCAATATTGTGCATATATCAAAACATATGATTTGGAAACATCAACACACAATGGAATACAATACTACATGATAGTTATTTACCATAGATCCAGCCAACAGCAATGCATTCACACACAATAATTATGTACAAATTCTTTCCTGTACAGTACTCATCAAGGAGGTCTACAATTTCTTTACCTCCCTGAAACAAGGAAGATATAATATATAAATATAAACACAAAATCTTCACAAGTATCATTAGTTAACAGTACATGTTCTACGTTTATTCATATTATGAAGATTCCTGTGCGTCCGCAGAACTGTGTATGTTCTTTCTACAAAATAATTGTTCACGAAAGCTTGGAGAGAACAATAATTGAGGGGCATATGCCTAGGAAGAGAGGAAGATGAAGGCCATAAAGTAGATGAGTGCAGGATGTGGCGGATGATCTCCAGATGGGTGTATCGAACGCGGGACATCTTGCTTATGATCGAGAGGTTTTCCGAAAGTTGTTGTGGGAGCGAGGATCTGCAAAGGACATGCTACTGAATGAATGAAGTTGCAAAGAAAGGAAATTTAAAACAGTGTGTCAGTTATGCAACTATCAAACAAATAAATTATGCTAGCAAAATTCTTATGCAAATATCATGAATAGGATTGAAAGTAAGTTAGAATTACCATAAGAAGATGTGAGGACAGGTTTCAGACAAGACAGAGGAAGCAATGATGATACTTTCAGCATGAGAACCATTGTCGAGAAATGCAAAGTGTACAATGCAGGTCGTGATACTTGCTTCGTCAGGACTGCGTTTAACATCAGATATCGAGGAACATGATGAGAGATGCTGGGTTTCCAGACATTTGATACACTTCATTGAATCATTATATCATCATTAACAAGCACCTGTTAGATGAGCCTATAAAATGTCAAACTATTTTTAGGTGCAACGGGGAGTAATACAGGTCTGCATTCTTTACCCATACCTGTTCAACGTTTAAGTAAAGTTAAAGTTAGTTGCATATCCTTTACAGTCAACCCTCATCATTTTTTATTTGGCTGTTCGTGATTCCTGGGCAAGTTTACGTTTCAGCATTTTGCCATTGCTTTCTGAACGACCGGTACCCATACCATTTCATTAAAAAACCAACGCAAGGCGGTCTGCTGCCAAATCTCCCGCAACAATGTTTCGAATCGCGGTATGCGGGATTGCGAACTGCATCCGTAACCCGTTCGCCACGGAACCGGTAACGTCTAAGTTGAAAATGTAATAAGAAACGTCAAAAAGATGATACAGGTAACAGTGGTGTTCCATTCGTAAACGGTAGAAATCCAATTCCAGAACTAACATATGCAGAAGGCACGGCCTTCCTCTCAAACAGTGTTGAGATAGGAGAAGAATTACTTATGTCCGTTACAAGACAAACACGCCCAACTACTTTCTCAAGTCCTGCACATTGTTATCGCTACCTCGCAATGTATATATTACGTATATTTTTTTCTGACCCAAGATGTTCATATATTTTATCCTTTTAAGCAAGGGTTCTCAACCGTTTTTGGTCCATGCACCCCTTAACCATATTGTCAGAACGTCATTCCCCTCCCCTCTTTTGTATTTCCTCCCTATAAATCCCCCCTCCCAAACCCACCCACCCACCCACCCACACACATACACACACACACACACACACACACACACACACTATACGTAAAACTGGAAGCTAAATTTAATAAAACATACCAGAAGAAGTCTAGACATCTACAAAAAACGTGATTTGCAGGTTTACTTACGTTATAAAATTAATTTTAGAAGGCCGAGAAGTACAGAACCGTAAAATATGGAGAGATAAAGAACATCAAGTAATCGGTTCTTGTATTAACGTGATCTTTAAATAATCATAACCCCCCCCTCCGGAAACCCTAAATCCCCCCCCCCCCTCTTAGAGGGGGGGGGGAGATTCCCTACCGGTTGAGAACCACTGCTTTACAGTCTCCTGGTGGATGATGTTTCTCCTTGTTAATCATCTATTTATAACAACCATATCCAATTGAGTTATACACCGTCTGCTGAATTCTTTTTAGCATTCTGCCTTATCAGACTTTTGCATTATACCCATTGCACTCTTTGTGTTCGGTATATAACGCATCACATATTTCCTTCTCATTTGTCGATGTACATCCCACAGTGTTTCTAATGTTTCAACACTAGGAAAATCAATAATAGCTCTTCTCCCATGTTTGTTACCTGGTTTCTATGGCCATAGTTTTAAATGTTACGGATATTTTCTTCCGACGCACGCCACTTCATTCTCCTTTTGTGCTCGTTTCATTCTTACTGTCTGCTACTGTCACTGTTTTCACCATCTTGGTCTTTTCGGCGTACTCATTCCGCCATGGTGGTTGTACAAAAGCTGCTTTTCCTGTTGTATTTTTTTTTCTCTGGTCTTTTGTGGCAAGACAGAAAATTCTTCTGACTGACCATTACTGTCCACAAGTTATGTGAAATTGTGTTTCTTCGTCTTTCTTCTTCTCTCACCCATTAATCCTTATCGGGGCATATACCATCAACCAAATCACTTCAAGCCACCCCCCCCCCCCGCCCCCTTACAATCCCACCCACACGTTAAACTATCCATGAAGCCCAGTCCATGTACTCCAGATATTCATTTATGTCTCTATTTCTCTTCTCCGCAAGCTTTGGGCTCATCCGCTGGTTTTTATATTTTCTTTGGTCCTGTGGATTCAAGTATCTTTCTTGTTATACTCTTCTCAGATTTTCTCAATGTGTGCCCTATCCAGCACCAGCGTATTTTCTTCACCTCTTGGTTACGTGGCATTTGTCTAGTTCTCTCCAATAACTTCATATTTTTGCATTTCTCTCATGCCATTTTATTTCTTCTATTTTGCACAGGCATCTATTAGTGAATGCTTGCAGTTTATCTGTAACGGTTTTCTTTGTTTACCATGTTTCTGATCCATAAACTAATAGTAGTAATACTGATTTCACGTTAGAATTGAATATTTCAAGTTTGCCGTTAAGTTTAATTTCTGCTGAGGTCCACAAATGTCCTAGTACTATAAAAATCCCCTCTAGCCTTCTCTATTCTTATTCTGATATCTACATTGGTTCCACCCTCTTTACACTGCTACCTAAGTAGGTGTATGATTCCGTTTCTAGAAGGGAAGTTTCACCAAGGGAGATCAGATTATCTATAGCTTGATTTATTCTTATTATCTTTGCCTTTCCCCTATGCATTTTTAAACCTAATTGTTTTGACCTCCAATCCAATTTGATTTCGTGTGTGAGACAGGAGGACAATGACATCAGCGAATTCCAGATCATCGACATACTTTGCCACCATGATCATGTGCCATATCGGTAAACTTGGGCTGTATTGTTTCACAACCTTACATGATCACCAGAATCGTGGATCAGCTCTGTGTTCTTATGTCGACCATGCCATGTGGTCAAGCCACCATGGTATATACATCTCTGCACGGTTCTTGTTCTTTTCCCCTCAGTCTTGCCAGTTGCCACCAAGTTCTCTAGTTTATTTCTTCTCATAACATGCCCAAACATGTGTGACTGTCTGCGTCTAATTTCTCTAATTAGTTTACCGTTTTATTTTGTTTCTTGTAGGACTTGTTTATTGGTGTATCTGTATGTTCATGGTGTTCTTTGCATTTTCCCCAGATACCTAATTTCAACTGTCATTAGTGTTTTTCAGCTTGTCTGCTCATTGTCTATGTTTTATATCCATATAAAAGTGCAGACTCTATGTATAAGATAGCACTTGAACACTCTATCGTTACAATCGACATGATTTTATTGGTTAGTATGTTTTCCATCTTGTTCTAATTTTTCCAAGACACCTTCCATCAGATGTTATGACTGTTCCGAGATAATTGTACCGATTCATTTGTTTAATAATATCCTCATTTATCCGTCCATCACTTTGTGGTGCTTCTGTCTTCATGGCGACGACCATAATCTCTATCTTCTTACAATTTAATTCTAACCCCAATTTTTCACTGTGTACAATAACCGTATCTACTAAATATTGCAGATGTTCATTGTCTGCATGCAATTAATACGGCATCGTCCGCATATCTAATGTTATTGATGTTGTGTCCGCCAATGGTGATTCCTCTCATATCTTCTAAATTTATAAAAAAAAAATATGTTCACTGTATAGGGGGAACATATGTGGAGACATTACACATCCCCGTCGCACATCTCCCTTTATAGGCTTTGTCATAGGAGCCCACTGAATTACATTTCTAGCAGTGATTGTTGTGTTCTTAAACGTGACTAAGTTGACACTTGGCCCTTTTGCTATGAGCGTAATGCATGGCAGGGGATCATTATCTATTCTGTTTTCTACGCTTATTCCATTTTGATCTATTTGCATACCATGAAGAAAACTATTGACATTCTAGACCAAGGGTGCCAAACTCAATTGCTCAGCGGGCCAAAACTCAAATCACACGTAAGGTTGCGGGACGGACAGGATACACATTTAATAAGCCAAAAATTAAACCTTTTTTAAACATTAATGTGATATATGATAAAGTTGACGGTTTGTGTTACAATGTTCATTACATCTTCCATGTAGAGGACTTTACTACACAGCGATCCTTAGTGTATGATGCAGTAATATGCTATCAATTCACTATTACAGTTCTCCTGCATCTTTAACCGCATCCTTCCAGCTAGTCCACTTTTTCCTTCCACACATCGCGGGTAATCCATCAGTTGTCAGTCCAACGAGTTTGTCCCAAGGCAGGTTCATGTTGGTTAAACTTTGACATACGTTGTCAAAAATGTCTTTTCCTGTCGTTGTCCCATGCATGGATTTCATGTCCAATATTTCTTCTGTAACATTCAAACTGGAGTCCACTCCACGGATGAAGATGGCGAGCTGTACAGTGTCAGTCGTGTCATAACTTTCATCGACAGCAAGGGAGAATGCAACAAAGTCTTTGCCTTTTTCAATCAGCTGTGTTTTCAAATCAGTGGCCATCTCACAAATCCGATCAACAACCGTATTTCTGCTAAGGCTTACCTTTGCAAACATCTGCTTTTTGTCTGAACACAAGACGTCACACACTTTCATCATGCAGCGCTTCAGAAACTCTCCTTCTGTAAATGGTCGGTCTGAATTTGCGATCTCCTCTGACACAATAAAACTTGCTTTGACTGCAACATCAGTTTGTGATTTTGCTTTGGTGAAAAACATCTGCTGTAATGTTAGATGCCTCTTAAATTCTTCTACATTATGTAGCTTCTGCTCTGCATTCAGGCTGTTTAACTTGTCTTGATGTTTAGTCTCGTAGTACTGTCTAAGATTATATGCTTTGGTCACAGCCACATTATCTCCACAAATTAGACACACAGATTTACCTCCAATATCAGTAAATATATATTCAGGCTCCCAACGGCTTTGAAAGGCTATGTTTTCAGAATCAACTTTTCTCATGGCCATTTTAAAGGCCAGCTTTGATTTTAAAAGATTGTGCATCTACCGACAGACGCTAGATTAATATCAGGTTAGCCGTAGCGGGAAAAGGTGATGTACTATCCGGGCATTACACTACTTTCATTGTTTATGTGCCAATCCAAAACGAGCATCTGAAAATTTGCTAGGTAACTATAACGACGAACACTAACTCACTACACAACTTTTATTTTGATCGTAGCGAGAACGCTTCTCAGGTAGTCTTTCATTCGAAAGGCTGATAATTAGGGAATTTGATTTGCACTTTATATCGTGACAAAAAAAAATATTTTTGCCTAAAATACTCTCTTGGGCTGAAATATATGTGACCGTCGGTTGAGACCTCATGGGCCTGATATGATTGTACGGCGGGCCGGATCTGGCCCGCGGGCCTTGAGTTTGACACATGTGTTCTAGACGAACTGAACTTCGACCAACAAAAAAAAAAAACTGGTAGAAAAACGCCATCATGTTCTGGAAATACAAATACTACGTTAAATATCACAGTGTTATGTAAAGAACGACGATAGAAGGCAGGGTTTCTGAAGAAGTGTCTGTGCCTAATAGACTATACAAATACTTTCAATAGATCCACAAGTTAAATAAATGCCTTGACGAAAATGATTTCAATGGCAAGAACAGACTATTACTGGGAACAAACAAGGGAACAGTGCTAGAGGGATAATGTATATCACTGTATATTACTGGGAACAAACAAGGGAACAGTGCTAGAAGGATAATGTATATCACTGTATATTACTGGGAACAAACAAGGGAACAGTGCTAGAAGGATAATGTATATCACTGTATATTACTGGGAACAAACAAGGGGAACAGTGCTAGAAGGATAATGTATATCAATGTATATTACTGCGAACAAACCAAGGGAACCAGTGCTAGAAGGATAATGGATATCACTGTATATTACTGGGACAAACAAGGGAACAGTGCTTAGAAAGGATAATGTAGATCACTGTATATTACTGGGAACAAACAAGGGAACAGTGCTAGAAGGATAATGTATATCACTGTATATTACTGGGAACAAACAAGGGAACAGTGCTAGAAGGATAATGTATATCACTTCTTATTGATTTCTATTTGTTTTTCCCTTTGTTTTCCTTGTTTGCGTCCTCTCGCTTTGAGCTCAAACGGAGACCATGCATGTGCTACTGCTTCAAGTGCACTGGACTGATTGTTGCGTGTGCATTAGCTTTCCCGATGACCAGTGTCCCTCGTCATCAGGCGAACCCACTCCGACTTCTGAGGTACTTGTAATTTACGTTTCCAAATAAAGGACGAGGAGTCAACATTTTCGTACAACTGATCTGTGTAGGGGTTGGAGCCAGTACCTCGGTATAAGAAAACTGAAAGAGCGAGCGCTCTTACCCATTCTGCCATGCCGACTTCCACCTCTCATTGATATACAAAAGAGTTTAGGACAAGGGTGTGTACTATCCTCCTGCATTTACCATAATTATGCAGAGAATATACTCAAAGAGATAGAGAGAAGACCAAGATTCAATATTGGAGGAAAATCAATAAACAACTTAACATGACGCAGACGATATAGTGTTTTGGCTGAAAGAAAACAGAATCCTCAAGAATCAATAAACTATACATAACAACTAAGTACACAATGTCGTCTAGATATACATATACATAAAACAAATAAGCTATTCATACAGGTAGATCATTGCATTGCTAATCCGGCAGCTTATGCAGCTTGTTTTGTTCCAGATGTATTGGTGTTACCTTTCCTCTGGAATAAACTAGGTAGGCCAAGACAGGGATCATGCTGCATTGGAAACACATAGTCTCTACAATTCAGCCCAGGCTTTGTGCCATGGAGAGGTAGAACACCATCACTGGTATTTACCGCCATTATGCTTTTTTGGAAGCACTATGTAACAAACTATCGTCTGTGAAGATGGAAAGATGACAGAGAGAGAGAGAGAGAGAGAGAGAGAGAGAGAGAGAGAGAGAGAGAGAGAGAGAGAGAGAGAGAGAGAGAGAGAGAGAGAGAGAGAGAGAGAGAGATTAGCACATATATGAAGTTAATCTTAAAAATGTACAGTGAATGGAAAGACACTTGAACAAGCCAATAGCTTTTCATTACTTAGACATGTAATCAGAGATGATGGCAGGTGGGAGGCAGAAACAAGAAGCAGAATAGAAATGGATAAAGTAACGTTCACCAATATGAAAGAACGTCTCGTATCGAAACAGCTGAGATATGAGTTAAAACTAATACTGATCAAGTGTTACATTATACTTTGCATTATTGTATGGTGCATAAATATGGACAATGAATAAACAGGTCGAGGGATCAATTGAAGCCTTGTTAGTGTGGTTACATGCAATAATGGAGAAAACTTCATTTCATGAATTAGTTAGTTGCTTATCATGTTTAAAAGAACGATCGCAGTCAAACCCAGCATTTTTTTTTAGTTGTTTGTGATTTCTAGGTAGTTTTACGTTCAGTAGTTTGCCATTGATTTCTGAGGGCCAGGCACTTATACCAAGTTGTGAAAACCAACACAAGGCGGCCTGCTGCCAAATCGCCCAAAGCTGTGTTTCGAACACGGTATGTGAGATTGCGACTTTATTGCAAAGGCTAATGGACGAGTCTTGAAAAAGGAGAGTCTGGCATATGAGACTACGACCTCCAGCATGAGAATGGAGGTGGAGGTAGTAACAGCGGCATTCTTTGGCTAGAGGAGACCACTGTAACACACGTTGTACTCATTACGGATTCAAAGACTGTGTTTAATAAGGTGGAGAAAGGAGTGTTTCGTGTGGAATGGCTCTCGTCGCTTCAGAGGTCACAGATTGTGAGAATTGTATGGATATTTTGCCCTGGCCATGCGGGGATGCGGGGAAATGAACAGGCTGATAGGCTAACAGAGAATGCAACTCTTGGTGGAATTTTGCCTATGGACAAGAGGGAGGTGGTCGTGCGCTTGTGGGACAAGTTGGAGAAGGTGGAGAAACAGATTGAGAACCCATATGTGGAAAGAATGAGATTGCGGGGGAACGGCAGGAGTTCTGGAAGAATCTCAAAACCTAGAGCAAAGACCAGGAGAACGTTTAATTAGATAGCGATGGGAACGATTAGTAGTATGAGTCTTCGCTGGCTGTTGAACGAGGGGACGGAGCACGTATGGGAATGTCCTGAGTGCAGTGATGTCGGTTCTTAACTCAACTCAACTGTGAGATTGCGAATTATTGCAGGAGAAGAAACCAAATAAAGGAGTATTATATAAACTGGGATTGAAGAAAACACTACTGAATAAGATCAATAAAAGAAGCGGAACTGCTGCAAAGCTGTATAAATGTAAACAATATTAAATAACACGAAGTAATGCAGCTTTACAGAACAGAATTACGTAAATTAAGGCATAATGTAATCACTTCCGCGTGTTTATATATTGTGTTTTGTGTGTTTGTTTGCCTATGAAAGCAAACCGCAGCAATATTCGTTGCTTTCAGTAATTGTATTATGTTAAGCTGCGTTACTTCATGTTACTTTATGCTGAATACGATCAACGTCAGACAATACGGGTACCTATGTCGGTTAACACTCAGCTCCTACATAAAGAATAGACTAGAGGGACAGGTGAAGAGGAATTATGCAAGAGGAAGTAACTTTATGGACGGGTAGAAAACGTCAAGAGATGAATTAGAATAAGACTATGCGAATACTTCACGAAGAAGTAAGGTATAGGGTGGTTGGAGATTCATTACAGTTAATCTTGCGGAGATGGCATGCATGGATGCAGACAGGCAGACATACAGGTAGGTAGTTAGGTAGGTAGGTATTTAGGTAGGTGGGTAGGTAGTTAGGTAGTTAGATAGGTAGGTAGGTAGTTAGGTAGGTAGGCATGTGAGGTAGGTAAGGTAGGTAGGTAGGTAAGGTAGGTAGGTAGGTAGGTAGGAGGTAGGTAGGTAGGTAGGTGAGTATTTCTTTCAACAAAATTATATTAAGATAACACAGACATTACTTAAACAGTGACTTACCTCTGTGGTCAAAGGGAGTCCCAAAATAAACATAACAGAACATACGGCAGTAATCGTCAATAACTTTGTTCTGGTAAACTCCGGTTTGAAGTCGATTAAGGAGCATATGACAGTCTCTATATAAATAATCTGAAATCGGGTTCAAATAACACTAGTTAATGCGATTACTTTTATATGTTGCTTTTATATATTCAGACAGTCTCTGCATAAATAATCTGGAATCGTGTTGAAATTACACTAGCTATACGATTAATTTTAAATATTCAGATTGCTGATGCCGAGGTAAGGGGTTCAACCCTACACCAGGCAGTTGGACTGAAATGTTGACCTCTCGTCCATTACATGGGGACGAAATTACAAGTACCTCTGACGTCGGAATGGGTTCGCCTGGTGGCGAGGGACACTGTTAATAAGCAAAGCTAATCCAAACGCTAAATTCAGTCCAGCACTACTAGCAGTAGTGTGTATGGACTAGACTTGAGTTAAAAGCGAGCGGGCGAAAAAATAATATTCAGTCTCTGTATAAATAATCTGCAATCACATTCAAATTGGACTAGTTACATCAGACTGCTTTAAAGTTACCCAGAAAGTTTTGCCAGACTAAAACCAGCGATGACCAGGCTGTGGAATCTGTTATGTTCATCGAATCAAATAAAATATGGATCGTTTATGAACTTTCTAATTTGAGGTTCATAAAAAATTCCAGCTTTAAGTTTTTCTATGCTCAGTTCTGAAAACAATCTGCATAAATAATTAAAACAAGTACCATCTTTGTTCAGTGCTTTAACAAATTGCTTCATCAAGCCAAGCTTTAAAGCCAAATTTAATGGTGGCAGTAGAACTCTTTTTCGATTAATGAGAGGCTTGTTGACAATAGCTTTTTTTCTCCAACTTTAAATTCATTCCTCAACGGCCACTACTTCTTTGTCCAGTGCGAATGTTGTGCCCTGCTATCCCACACCAAAAAACAAACAAACATATAAAGCATGAATATTTGGTGAACCCCCTTTGCTGTCCAAGCTAGAAGGTCATCATTTTAAGATCTACATAAACCATCCAGTTATGTTCTAAATACTTCAATTATTTTTCAGAAATGTGCTTATTGTAGCATACTCTTACTTCATTGTAGTGATGCAAACAATATAAATAACACAAAGTAATGCAGCTTTACAGAACAATATTACGAAACATACAGGAAGTTGCGGCGACTAGCCTTAATCAGCAGACAATTTTGTTTTGGTTTTTGGTTTTTGTTTTTGCATATCCTTTACAGGACGTTGCAGTCAAAATCAGCATTTTCCAGCTGCTGTTGATGTATTAGGCAAGATTACGCTCAATAGTTTGCCATTGCTTTCTTAGCGACCGTCTCACATAGCCCTAAGTTACCAACGCTGCGAGAAACGTTAATGATTCTCGCGGAGGTTACATTACTCATGAGAATATACGGGATTATGGAGAAAGACGTTAACCCCTAGGCCAGGGAGCGCGGCAGCAAACAAATACATACACAGCATATAGTCACGGACAAGACCCTCCCCTGACTACATTAAGGAATAAGGACGGAATGAGAAGAATAAAACGATGAAAAAATGAGATCAATGAAGAGAAAATGAACATTAAAAAAATGTTGATACTTATCTCAGAATCCCAGGTTGTAATACTAACACGAATGACACCTTTACCCTCTTTTATACACAGCCGTGGGAGTCTCTGAGTCATGGGGACTGGGGTAGGGGATGATACCGGGGTAGTGGGTGGTAATGGGGTAGTGGGTGGTAACGGTTCATTGAAAATCCCAGGTAAATGAGTGGAAATGGTATATGAAAAAAGGGAAAGGAAGGTAAACCGGGAAACTGGAAGCAATGGAGATGTGATAGTTGTCGGAGAATGAAAGCTAAGGAGTCACACTGGATGTACGTACAATGCATGAGTGGGTGCCGGTGAATGGGTTGGCCATAGTGTACGAATATTAAAGAGCAATGAAGTGTACTAACAAATTCATTTTTTGTGTTCCTTTATGTGTGTACGAATCGAGTCCTAAAGTCTGGGTATAAGATCAGACAACCTGTAATGTGAGTGCATATCCCATAATGGAAATCATGGAACAGACGTATACCAGATACAGCCCGGATAATGTATATACTGTGTGTGTGTGTGCGTGTGTGTGTGTGTCAGCCACAGCTTCTCTCGTTGTTGTTCATTGTAAGAGATAAAGGACAGATATGAGAGACAGCACGGATGATGGATATACTGGGGGTATATGATCCTCAGCTTCTCTTGTTGCTGTTTATCTCTCGCTAAGTGTAGTGAGAAAGATACTAGTAGAAGGGGCAATTGGAACTGAGCCAGAGACCACCTTTCAAACATTTTGTTAGAGCTGTCAATGAAAAGTCGCCACTCATCTGGTGTATAACTTACACCCATTTCGTTTACAAGACCTCCTACAGTAGTACAAATCACAAGGCTGTTTTTTTTTACAGAAGAATGACAGAACACCTTGCTATCTGCTGCGATAAAATGTAACCTTTGTTTCAGCAGTCAGTAATTTTGTTTCTTTCAATCTTGAAGCCAAAAGTTCTGAAAATTCCTTGGAGAAAAATAGATCTCGGATTAGATCATTCAGTTCACGCTGGTCGAAGCTTTGAGCAGCTGGAAAATCATCTTCGAAATCACTATCACTGTTACTTGTCGTTCAACATGCCACTACTGTTTCATCTTCTAGTACAGTGGTTCTCAACCTTTTTGGTCCGTTCCCCCATTCATCAAATTTTCAGAACGTCGCCCCCCTACCTTCGTATTTCCTACCTAAAAATAAAATTTGGCCCATGCCCCCCTTCACCATATTTTCAGAACATCATTCCCCCTTTCGTATTTCCTACCTAAAATCCCCCCCCCCCCTTTGTTTTACACAGTATACGTAATAATGGAAGATACATTTAATAGCACATACTAAAACAAGTCTAGACGTCCACATGAAACGTGATTTGTGGGTCTACTTACTTTATAAAATGAATCTTAGAAGGGTGTTACGTACAGAACCGTAAAGTATGAAGGGAAAAACAATATCAAGTAATCGGTTCTTGTATTAACGCGATCTTGAAATAATCTGGAAACTCTAAAATTCCCCCCTAGGGGGGAATTCCCCACCGGTTGATAACCACTGTTCTAGCAGTTAATCCGAAATCTGACTGAAAGTTGGAATTGCTATGTTATCTCCGCGTGGAACACGTTGTCTAGCAGAATTTAAATCTTGGTATTTCCATTGTTTTTTCTCCCATTAATTCTTAATATTGACAACACAGAAATAACAGTAATCATAGTGGTTCTTGGGCTCTCTCCAAACCATTGAAATTCCAAATTTTGTAAGGGGCTAGACAGCAATAGTTTTTTTTTTCTTTTCTCCAAGCCTTATATAGAAAATATTGTAATAATATTAATTAAATACACAAATGCCCGTATCTCAAACACCGGAGCTGCCGCAGATAAATAAATGTAATATTTGAATTTAGCAGGCCTAATTTATCACTCATTTATATTTGTCTCTCTGTCTGTTTGTTCGTCTATTTGTCTGTCTGTTATTACACACGTTCATCTCCGTCGATCATTATTCTATGTATTTACCAGGCTCCCAAGACTGAGGAAGACAAGCATAAGAAAGAAGACGGCGCACCAAATTGTCGTCCCAACAACCTTTGTCAGCGCCATCGGCATAAGCTTGAAGGCCATGCTTGGTTCTGAAAATACATCAACCAAAACACAAACATGAACATCCAGCACTCTAGATGTTAGCTGTTTGCTGTTTGCTGTTTGCTGTTTGCTGTACGAAGTCACACACAAAATAAAATGGTCAGACTAAGAGTTGCAGGTCTGCTACAAACCATTCACTGCACGATATGACACCTTAACCTATACATACAACTTGGAGTCTTGTGTGTAAGTGCCACAATAGACGTCTCACACACACTGTAGAACGTAAATGCCACAATAGGTGTTTCACAACACTAGACACCGTAAATGTTACACCAGAACTTTCACAACAATTACTAATGTAAATGCCACACTAGATGTTTCACAGCTCTCGACAACGTCAATACCGTAAAACGTTTCACGACACTAGACAACGTAAATGCCACACTAGGCGTTTTACAAAATTACACAAAGTAAATGCCACACTAGATGTTTAACAACACAAGACAACGTAAGTGCCACACGTGACGTCTCACAACTATAGACACCGTAAATGCCACACTAGATGTCTCACACCACTAGAGAACGTAAATGCCACACTAGACGTTTCACAACACTAGACAACGTAAGTGCCACACTAGACGCTGTACAACACTAGACAACGTAAATGTAACACTAGACGCTGTAAGACACCATAAAAATTAAATGCCACAGTAGACATTGTACCACACAAGACAACGTAAATGCCACACTAGGCGTTTTACAAAATTACACAAAGTAAATGCCACACTAGAAACTGTACAACACTAGGCAACGTAAATATGGTGTCCGCATCAGGCGTGTAATTCTTGATGTCTTTATAAGCCATCCATCCATCACGTGCCATGCCGAAAAGCGTGGGTGGTCATGACTCGCCATTTCACTCGATCACCAGAGTCGTTGATAAGCTCGCTGTTACTGTCTCGACCCATGTTGAATGGATGTCGTCTTAGTCGAGAGAGTAAATTGAAGTACTTGGGTATCACCTTGGACAGGTGTTTGTCTTTTGAGGATCATGTGGAAGCTTTTTTGGTGAAGTCTGGTAGGGGACATAATGCATTGAGGGCTATGACAGCAACCGGGGTAGAGCAAAGGATGCTGTACAGGCTTTTTCAGCAGTAAATAATTTCTGTCACTGAGTATGGTTTGGGGCTGCTGACAGTATCAAAGAGCCAGCTTGAAAGGTTGGAGCGCATGCAAAATGCTGCCATGTGTGCCCTGGCCATGCGGGGTTGCGGGGGAATGAACAGGCTGATAGGGTAGCAGGGTATGAACCTCTTGGTGGTAGACTGCCTATGGACAAGGGGAAGGTGGTCGTGCGCTTGTGGGACCAGGTGGAGAAGGCGGAGGAACAGATTGATAACCCATTTGTTGAAAGAATGAGATTGCTGGGGATCGGCAGGGGTTCTGGAAGAAACTCAAAACTGAGATGGAAGACCAGGAGGACTTTTAATCAGATAGCGGTGGAAACGATTAGTAGTATGACTCTTCCCTGGCTGTTGAACGGGGGGACGGAGCACGTATGGGAATGTCCCGAGTGCAGTGATGTCGGTTATTATCTCAACTCAACAACACAACTCATGGAACTGAGATCTGTAGAGAGACATGAACGTCTACACCAGTTGGATGTGTACATGATGATGATAATGATGAGTGATTAATTAGACACCTTAAACGGGCAAAGGAGGGTGTCATTTCTCGAAAGTCCAGCTTACCTCTAGACAAAGCACAATTGAAACGCACAAGCACCCAGATAGTCTGGAACGTGTCGATCATGAAGTCATCAGGAGCTCAACACGTGAACAATCTAACGCAACATTTCCCACCTATAATGTTCATCTCTGCACCATGAATCCAGGATGATCGTGTTCGCCAGTAAAGATTGATTCTTTATATATTAAGCCACAAGCAGACTTGTTTGTGTTGTGGTTAGGACGCTAGGCTGAGAATGACATGCGCACTGTCACCCAAGGACTAGATGTAAAATCTCATCGTTCTCTATGAGAGGCAAAGACTGGCCACCTATCACATTCGTGCACTCCGGCCTACTAAACTTGTTGTTCTAATACTGCACATACTCACTGCTGGGTCCAGCAACTGCGCTTAGAGAAAATATGCCCAACGTGCTTTAAACTGTCTGTATCAACCCTGCCCCGGGTGGTTGCAGCAATCCACAGTGTAACTTATCTGTAACAATATACCCTGCCAAACGCATCATGTAGATGTCAGAATATTATTATTGCTACTAAAGATAGACAGTTGGGATATTTATTTTAAAAAAAAACAGTTGGGATCAGCATTAGAAATAAAAGAGCAACATCTCACTAGATGGCATTGAGCTAAATGCCCACATCTCACTAGATGGCATTGGGCTAAACCAATCTCATAGATGGCCCTTGGGCTAAATGCCCAAATTTACTAGATGGATGGGCTAAAGCCCACATCTCCATGGAT